>QFDX01006565.1:0-29803 GCA_003315875.1 Lactifluus piperatus | reverse complement strand
CCGACGGAGGTACGTCTGGAATGTGACGTAAACGAGTGGCGCCGAGCTTGATTGTCTCGAGCGAGCAAATGGGTGCGGAAGCCAACGCGACGGTGGGGAAGAGTCTTTGTTGAACTCGCGCATTAGAGAAAAGGAGATAGAATCTACAGCAGGCTGTGTACGTTGTCAACTCGGAAGAAAGCAGAGCAGCAGGAGACGAACACACCTGGTACCAGCTGTATTCCGAGTCTACAATTAGACGTATATTTCGCCCTCTCGCGCGCGTGCAGATTCGAATAAGGTCCTCATATAAACCTCGTAAATCGACCAGGTCCTGCGCGGTCAATGGTGACCCAGGTGGGGGTCCATTTGACGTGAGGACGGCAAGGTCGTTTGCGCGCGGGCAACCAGGGAATAGTATTGTGTCATGCTTGCGAAGGGATGTCAGATGCGAGGATAGGTTAAGTAAGGCTGCCGGGTTGGCCAAGAGGGCACTCTATGGGTCCGGATCAATCGTATCATAATTATGTATATCGGTTCTTCGAATATGGATGCTTACCAGTTTAATAGCAACCCACGTTCTTCGACCGGAACCTGGGATTTCATCTGTACGTGGTTGGGAGTCCTCAAAGTCGGCTGCGACATCGATAGCACGGATCATCTCCTGTACGACACGCTTGTGCACCGTTTCACCTGTAGAGCGAGCTCTGCCGGTTGCTTCGCCTGCGTCGACCTCCGCGCTGTACGCTAACAGTGTACCTTTGTTTTCCGCACGAAGCTGGCGCACCAACGGGAGGCAGGCATGTGCGGTGTCACCGCCGACAAACTGTATACAATAGTCCTGAAGTTGTCACCCCAATCAGCGGAGTTGGAAGTATAGCGACAAACCTGTGTGAAGAATGTACCCCGTATAAAAGCTTCTGTAAGTTGCCGTAGACCAGGTATGGACGTGCAGAAAGCGAGCAAAGGGGGTGAAGCCTCGACAAGTCCAGGTATGGAACACATGGAATAGACGACATACGATGTTATCAGTTTGGACAACGGTGTGTGCGCACGCTCCTTTGAATGTAACGGAACGTTAGCATAAAGAGAGTAACCTAACCCTAGCATCAGGGATGCGGACAATGCTTTTCCCCCTGCCGCTGAGATACGTGAGCCACGAGGGGAATGTGCGAATGCTGTATAGCATCGGTGTAAGTGCGACTGTCTTATTACAACCTGTCGACTGAGAGATAGAGCAAGCATGGGATGAAATGGGGGTAGTAAGAGGGAAAGAGGCAGTTGAATTATAATTAAATAAGATTACATTACTGTAGTACAATCGCTGTACAATCATATCCGAGCCGAGGTGACTGTACTGGCCGTGTCACTGCCATGGGTAACTTAGCGCGGTCGGACGGAACAAAACGAATTTGTCATCATCATGATATCACGTGTCCGATAAGGCTCTCAACTCTCCGCTGCAATGCCAAAGCGAAAACAAGAGAACGAAGAGGAAGAGGGGACCTCAGAAACTGAACCGGTTCGTAATCTTGATCTTCTCTCTAGAAAATATCTGCTGGATATCTTCTAGTAGGACCACATCCAGGTCGACTTCGAATTTTTTGACCCGAACCCTGAGATAGACTTCATTGCACTCAAACGACTTATCGCTCAGCTATTTCAAGCAGATGCAGATCTTGTGAATCCACATGAACTTGCGGCGCTCATTCTTTCCCAGCCGCTCGTTGGAACTACCGTAAAAACAGATGGCAGAGAAAGCGATCCATATGCCTTCCTCACCGTACTCAACATGCATGTTCATAAGGTCCGCTCTTGACCCACTATTTCCGGATCAAATTGACCATAAAAACGCATTTCAGGACAATCCCTCGATAAAAGCTATCACAGAATATATTCTTTCCAAGGCTTCAGTTGACCCATCCTTGCACCACATGCTCCGGAGTATTCTCGCCCCTGATGCCTCATCTCACGTTGGCTTTGTTTTTAGCGAGCGCCTTGTGAATATGCCTGTGGAGGTCGTTCCGCATATGTATCGCATGCTCGCGGACGAAATACAATGGGCATGCGATGATGGCGAACCGTACAATTTCAGTCATCTCCTAATGCTTTCCCGTACATACACTCTGCACGATGAAGAATCTGAGGCTGGATTAACGTCATACCTGCTGAAAAAACGCCGGAAATGCACCCAAACTCAATCTAACGCTGGAGGCGTATTCACATTTCACCACGAGGACCAATGCATCCAGGAGGTAAGCCATGCTTTGTCCACGCCTCCATGTACAGCAGTCCAAGTTTTGAACCTTATCGAAAAGTTGGCTTCTTTCTCTCTCAATTATCCTCTGTCAAATTCACTGCCTCGTGAGAAGGAGTCTTTCGGACTCGAGCAAGGAGGTTGCATCATGCTGCTCACTGCGGACCAGCTTCCACAGCTTATATCGAACCTTGCGACTACGTTTCCTCAGCCATCGCCATAGGCCCATAGATCCACTCCCCATGTCATATCATATTATCGAATGTATGTTTCCCTTTCGAACACGAATCCCATATCGTTTGTAGTCAGGTCATTCGCCATGAGACTGTCCATGAGACTGCCACATTCGATGCCGGCAACGTCAGGCTACTACGTGCAGGAAGGCTAATTTCCTACACCCGTCACCCACGTTGTTTGATGTGCCCTACACGGGCCGATCTGTCGTCCATACAATCCGTGGGGGAGACCAATCCCGAACAATACCCCTCATCTGGACAATAGTTGGTCAGTGAATACAGTAGACAATCCAAACCGATTTTTTGAAAGGTATGCAATATTTTCCCTCTTGCTGGGGTGCCTGTGGTAGCGACTATTAACGGTCTGAGCCTGTATACCGCGGGCCACGGGGAAGGTTCTAGTCAGGTTTATCGGACGCAGCTTCAAAGTTGCCCCGTTGTCACGGGCTAGCCATCCTTGTTCTCCTTACTCCTCAGGGTCCCTCCCCCCCTATTTCCAGGCATTCACTTTCTATCATCCCTGCTCCACTCTCGCACGCGTAACACCGGTTGTAAGCTTGGCGACTCAGCCGATCAGTGGCCCCAAATACGACAGACGTAGCCCAGTTTATGCACCAACCCATCCCCGGAATCAGATGGAATTGAATCCATATAACCTTAGTTACAGACTTTCTGGGCCATGACATTTAAAATGCTTAGAGAGGTGAAGACAGAGCGCATGCGTCACAGTGAATGCCGTGCTCTTATGCACGTAACGACTAACGGGAGCGGAAAAACGAGTCAAAGGAATGATAATACTTCAGGGACGGTACACCGCTCTATCCTTGCTGGTATTGAAAGCCAGCTTTGGCGCGTCTCGGTCAAGATGCCGTCCGAGAATGAGGAAGACACATCAGGCTCTGGGCAAAGGGGGACTGCGTCTGGGACCGATATGAGGAATCTAATTTGCCTTGCGACCTATGGTGAGGTAGCTAATTCATGGCACATGTGCAAGCACGATACTTGATGGCATTAATTTAGGACCATGACTATGAAAAATAAGCACCAGACAACGGGTAATCGGAAGTCCTCTTATGGGCGCCCCTGAACCCTGTAGTGGCAGTCTTGCGACCAAGCGCTGTTTGAAGAGATCTGTATTCTGGAGAGGCATTAAGACGGAGCGCTGAGTGCCGTACTTTCGCTCTTTGTTGCGATGCCCCACAGCACCTCATCCAGCAGACGAACCAGCTCTAATATGATATCTGGCTTGAACCCTTACTAGTCCAACTTCTCCTTTAACCAACCGACGATCCATGAACCAGGAATTCAGCGTCTATCTGTGAGCATCCAGCATCCGGGGCAGTATGAAAGCTTGACGTGGAACCCAGAACCGCCGGATGTATACGTCCTCAGGCTGGCACGAGTTCAGCGAATCAGGGTAGCACCGGAAATTGCACTCTTGCAAATGGCAAGCACCTGTGTACCACCCTACCAGCATCTGAAAGTATCCGATGATCCGCAGTTCAGGCTAGGTGATTTTTCTCCTGCAACGTCGGTTAGAAGCCACCTTGCTCGATTTTCGGTGCTTCGACATACTATATATGGCTCTGTTTTGTCGAGGGCGGGGGGGGGGGGTCACCGGGGGTGTATAGTATCACGATCCTCGCTTATCCTTTGCGGTGGCTATTTCATGACCAGACGCGTGAAACGATAGCCATGAAATGTCAATGGCGGGCGCTCCCGAATGTGGTGATTACGAGAATAATAAAGGTAGGTGCGGGGAGCGCTGTCGCCGGCTGCCTAACTTGAGCTGTCTGGGCGGTCATGTGAATCTGAGTGTTGTCAGTGAGTGTGTGGAAGAAGCACACTAACCCCCTTCACGGTCATTCCCACCTATTTTGGCAGCAATACAGTACCCTTGCAAGTGTCGGATCAAAGGGCCTCCACCTGTACATACCATAAAAGATATGATAAGGCTCCAGAGTTACACTTTAGGGGAAAGCGACCAGCGTTACGACGCCGGAAACCAAAGATAGAGCCTCGAGTTGGCACCTGTTAAAGTATTCACCGCGTTTAATTATCGTAACTGGGAAGGTCACGTTAGGGCCAGAAAACACAGCGAAAAATATGATAAGCGCATTGTGCGGATCCTCAAAATATCCGGCCAAAGTCACCCCAGTCGTACCACATGATACCCGAATCCGCGAATCACGCGAGGCTTTACTAGAAGGCTACATGGGAAATTGAGAATCGATGCTTTTGGTTCCTTGTCAAGGACCATTATTCCATGTTCAGCGAATCGCAAAGCTAGATTCGATCCTTGTTTCAAGCTAAGGTGGGGAGAGTAAAATAACTAGAGGACCGCCATACAAATGGAGGAGCAGGATGCAGTTTCACAGTTTGCCGTTCTCTGCCTGTAGAGCACTACACTCGAAGGGATTGTGGGAGGCGCATCAAAAGAGTGATTATTAAAGCGGCTAACCAAACCAGTTCGTTCAGAGCAGAGGTGTCTGTAATTCCCTTGGGCGTGTCTAAACCGTGGGCCGAAACCAAAAGTAACGAATTCGTTAAATCGCCACTGATGACGAAGTTAAAATTCGAAGAGCAAGCCTCGTGCCGCGCCACTCACTGCACAGGCATTGCGACATGTTTGTCACGGGTGCCACTTATCGCCGGACCGTGATAGCGCTGGCGCTCGCTACTCACTAAGTCAGCTCAGTCTCAGTCCCGTCCCGGTCAATGACTGCCGACGGCAGGAAATGAACGAGGTCCGACTCGGAGCTGACCTTGTACTTTAAATGTGGGTCACGACTGTCTTACGATACTTAGACCCGCTCAGATGGCAAAGCAGCCTATGCTGTTATATTGCTACCGCGCTGCGGGTTACGTACGCACTCAGGCTGGTACGATAGTTCCTATTCGCGCTCCGCGGGCTGCAAAACGACCGTTATACAGTATCACGCGGCTTAGGCCCTACCTCGCTTATTTCATTTTCCATGACATGCGTCAAGTACCCGCTGCCGTCAACTACGGCTCAAGTGTTGTGCTCGTGATCTTTGTCTGGCATACGAGGGACCCTCATCCGGACGCATCTGCTGCTATTATCTGGTATTCTTGGTTCATGTAGTCCGAATACAGAACAACGATAAAATCTTACCTATACTGTACTTATTAATATGTATGGTCTCATGCTCACTCGAAACAAGGTCGTGACCGAAGTTCCAATTCATGATTCCGGTGATACTGTCGAAAAGAGGACTGGAGACCAACACTCCCCATATACTTCGTTCTCATGGACTCATTTTCACCCTTTCCCGTCTTGGACAAGATCTGTGCCGATCTCATGAAGTTCAGCGTATAAAAGTGCAAAGCATAGTCACGGAGTCGTTTTCTTGATCTTAGGGCATCTGAGTCCCGCGAAAATGTTCAACAACCCATATGCGCAGCCACCAACTATGTCCACTCCCATGCAAGCCACCGGGCGGGACTCGTCCACCCCTAGCGCAGGCTCCGGGGTTCCCAATCCCTTGCCTAGACCCGGATTCCAGGTGAGACCTCGCGTTGTGTCGCATACACCTTTAATATAATGATCTTCTTCGAATATAGCCTGACTCCGCAAGTCAAGATTTTCCTCAGTCAAGTACTCAATATCACGATTACATTTCATCATCTTTTCCTGTCGATTTTGTATGTCCCTAACTCGCGGTGCAGTACACAGCTCTGACGAATAAAATCTGAGCAGGGGACGATTACCCATCCGATTCCTGTATTTCCCAGAAATACTGGACACTGGTACAGAGGTAGCCCTCCCCCTGAGCAAGGTCCTCGTAATGTCGCGGCCACTGCTGCTTCCTGGGAAAGCAGTGGCCATCCCCCAGTTTCTTACGGCCAATCTATGCAAGTAAGTGTGCTCTACATGTGGCATGACGGGCGGTCCTCCTCATTCCTCAACCATGATATAGCCGAATATCCAGAACGGGCAGATTGAGCGTGGGGAAGCCAGCAACCCGCCGGCGAACCCGCTTTCTGGTGGCAACTATGCGGCATACCCTCATCATCACTCTCACTCGAGGGTGTATGCTATGCCAAATTCTCAAGGACCTAACCCAGCATGGCAATTTTTGCACTGCTGGATCGAAGACGAGGGGGGAGACGAGATCCGAGTAATACTACTATGCAAGAGGTTTGCGTCCGTATGAATATAATCTGCTGTGCTTGAATATTTTAGGGACGGCACAGTTATCAATCAGTTTGCTGAAAGCGGTTTCCTTGTTTACGCGTTATTCCTAGTCGATCCCGCGCGCGTCTGCTGTAATACTATCCTTTTCGCCTACTATCAGGACATTGGCGGTTGCCTCGTCACTCAGATCAAAGGTAATCTCATCATATGGTATTGGATAGAAAGGTGTAACCGATTACCAATTGCTTGCACGATTCGGAATTTTCTGGCACTACCCTGGTGATTGCCAACGCCACCAAAACGCGGCGGTAGGATAAGAAGATTTCCGAGGGCGTACAGCGTGGAGAACCGTGCGACCACATGCTCCAAGTTTGTTCACGCGGACGGAGCCAAGGGATAAAGAAGGGGGAGACACCGATCATACAGTTCTCAGGTAATTGTGATAGTAGTCTAGATCGGGTGAGGGGAGCAAATCATACTCCGCAAGGAGATAATGGGCAATCAGAATTAGAGAAGCCAAAGAATATATGACGGTAAGCAAGACGAGATGACACAAAAACACTGCAGCTCCTATCGTAGCACACCTTTGAATCCCTTGCGCAGTGGGTTATCGTGCGCCAAGTCCCATTTTCAACAACGCGCCAACGATATCTACATCGTCCCAGCGAGTGCCTGGCGTCCCCTCGGCGGCTACTTTCTTTGCTTGGATATATAGCAAAGTGTTACGGAAATGCCGTGTGATCATTTCAGGCGTTTGAACGCCTTCTAATAGGCCTGCAGGCGCACGCTGTGTGGGATGTACATCAGGCGTGCTGACATTGTCGATCGACGCTGTGACCAGTTCCACAAGTGAATTAACAAACTTAGGCATCACCTGAGGGTAAGAGCGTCAGCACGGGCGGCAGGGAATACAATAACAGGTACGTACCGCGGTTGCACCACGATCCAGGTAAAATAGATACTGATCGAGGGTGTCGACGTAGAGCTGGATCGTAACAATCTCTTCTGTCGCGGAGTTGGCGATACGGAGTGACTTTTGAAGGCATTCGAGGACGCGCTTGCTGTCTTGGTGAGGATACTGCAAACATCCATAAGCTGACAGCACATTGCAAGCACCGGCTATCTCACCGCTTTCGGTGGTTCCGCTCCGTCCTCCCCATCCTTGGTCTGTGACAGTGCCAGAAGTTTCTCGGGCCCTGCTGGAGTTGTCAAATCCGCCCTCTCTGGCGCAGACGCAGACGCCTCTTGCCACCACATGTGACTCGCTAAGTGCACTGCGCTTGCTTGGTGTGGTTTCTTCAACAACTTTGCGCCATGGAGGGCAGCCTTCGTGATAAGGGTGTCGTAATTATCGGTGCCGAACACCCGGGCTCCCTGCAAGGTGCCAATCACAAGTGTGATTGCCTGCAGCTGGGCGCGAGACTCTGAAATACCTTCCTCGTAGACGGTGAATGCCTCAACGTACAGGTCATACGCGAGGTCCTCGAAGCCACATTCATCGGCAATTTGAGCGGCCAATAGGAAGAGTCTGAGCGCAATGGTTGGAGCATCGACTTGAGTTGCAAGAATCGAGGTAAGTTGCCGAGCGAATTTGAGAATTGTTTCAACCCTGGATGCCCAGTCGTCCTCAAGGTGCTCACGACTCTTGTACCTTCTGCAGAGCTTGATTGCACATGTAATAACGGCAGGGAAGGTGAAACGCATGCGGTCACCACCAGCTTCAAGGTGCCGCCGAGCAGTTTGCAGGAGCTTAGTACAAACATTATCGGCCCGAGACGACAGTTTAACTTGAAAACGAATCTTACTTCAAATTGGGTGCCCAATGACTCTGATCGGAATAGGTGCACCATCCTTGCGATCCAACCCTGTTCCTCTGCCACATCCTCCCGTTCATTGACACCAAACGGCCCGCGACGTCCCCCAGTTCCTGGAGGTGGCGGGGCGGCGTCAGGCTGTTCGCGGATCAGAACCTGACAAAGTTCGAGAATCCCATGTACATCTTCAGGATCTTCAACAACGGTTTCGTTCTTGAGGACGCTGGAGACTATTGCATGGGCAAGCATGCGGCGGGTGACATAGGGCTGTGCCAACAAGAGAGGAACGTAATTTGGAAGTGCAAGGAGGGTGAGCACGGATTGATATGAGTTGATCGGTGCGAGCAGGAGGCTGGCAAGGTGCGACGTTGTCTGTTGGCTATGGAGGTCCGGGCTGTGTGAAGATCAATAGTTTCGTAATCTAGCCATCAAATTACCTAGTCGACTCACCTATCCGTAAATTCCTTGATCTTATCCCGTGCAAAACCAAGGACTTTATCGACGTATTCCAGTCGGTCGGGATAGCAGCTGAGCGATAGGTTGGTTAGCGATACGAGTAAGGCTGTGACGTCTTGAATTGATAAGTCGGGCCGAGCCTGCATGGACTATAAGAACACAGGAAGTCGCAGCATAGTCGCATACCTTGACGAGTTCGACGACCTGTTCCCAGAATACCTCAAACAGCTTGACGTTCTCTGGTACACCTCGGAACTTGCGTACTGTCTCGCCTTCCATCTCTTTTCCCTTATCGACCTTCTCACCTTCTGCATCGTCGGTCGATCCCCGCTTCTCTTCAGTAGGGACAGGCAAGGTCGGGCTTATTGGCTCCCCCCATCTAGCTTCGGTCTTAAACTCGCCTACAACATTCGTGGACCCATTCGTGCGTACTCGTTCGCGCTGCGCTTTGACGCGCTCTGCAAGGCGCCGCGCAGCAGCTTCCTCTTGTCGTTTTGTTTCTTCAGCGTCCTCATTTTCAGCCTCACGTGCAGCATATGCAGCCAAGCGATCAATAAGCGAGATGACTATCTGCTTGATGTTGACCTTGGGTTGTAGCTGCGCTGTTGCGGAAAGGAATGGACCAAGAGTGTGGAGGTGGAATTCATCTGTGAATACCTTCGCGGGTTCCTAGTTGGCAAATTAAAGAAAGGAGGATTCCATACCTGGATTACAACCTCCATAAGGTATTCCTGGGCAATAGCATCCTTACATTGGACGATCTGCTCCAGGATAGCGGGGAGGATGCTGCTTCGATAGAGCTCTAGATCAACGCCGTCGAGCTGAGAAAGGCGAACCAAATTTGTGCCGACCAAAATGCGAAGATCCTTGCGCTCAAGCTCACGCTTCTCGCGGTCGCGCGAATGGCCCTGGTGCTGGAGGCGCACCCAGAGCTTATTCATTTCAATGAAATTGGTCAGCTCAAAGCTGATTGAATCTTGCAAATTGCCGGCTGGCCTGCATTGAGAGAGGGTCAGAAATTCAGTTACGGCCGACGTGAGGTCAACATGCGAACCCAGTATCTGAGCCGATGGGTAAGTGGTCGCGTGTCTGGCCACTCAGGTAGTGGCGAAGGAAGAGACCGCGAATGGGGTGGAGAACGCCGCGCGACATTTCCATCATGTCCTTCATTATCTCTTTCACCGGTGCCTCGGGAACAGACATGTAAACTGAGCCAACAGTGATCATGAGGTACAGTCGCGGGACAATATTCCCGGCGTATTGGACAAGCTCGTAAAGATCCGCAAGGTGATGGCGACCAGTCGTATGTGCATCATAGAGGTAATTTGAGAGATGGCGAAGAGCATCAAATACGGCCATGTCTGCAGTGATGTGAATGGACTATTCCATGGGTTAGACATGGACAACTGACAAAGTTCATAATACTGCTTTGGAGAGAGCGAGGAGGTCCGCAACTCAGCAAGCATGAGGCTCGCGCTCTTAAGTGCGTCCATCAGCTGGTCTAGCTCCTGCAAGACAGTCAGTAATTATCACTGCGCGGTCCCTGACGGTATGGAAGCGTGATGGCTCCGATCGGAAGACGTACAAGGTGCCTTTTCATCTGTTGGACTTGTATCTTCACAGCGCCGAGGGCTTCACCCAACATTTTCGCTTCCTCCGCAACCACTTCTACCATTTATGCGATAGCGAGGTGGGTGGCTTAGCTGACGAAAGTTACAAGTCGAGGAAGAACGCAAAGGTCAGAGGCCTCCCGTGACCCAATATGACGGTGCCGGCCTAATGTTTGGCCTAAGTTTGGTTGTAATCCGCCCGTCTCCGGCTCTTGCCATGATGTCATCCTCAGCCATCGAAGTGAACCTGATGTTTGTCCACTTACCGCAGCCGTCTCTTACGCTTCGTTACTTCCCAAACGTAGTCCAATATGCATCTCTCCACCGTCTTTGGACCCTCTCGCTTCCAATCATATATTTATTTGATGTATTGAAAGATGCCTTATGTGGCCCTTGGTCCATAGTGAGCGTAAATAACCTATGGCCCTTTAAGATTATAGAAATTGATAGTCTTGGAACCGTTTGCCCCACGAGGTACCGCTTTACTGGTGTCAACCCCGCCGTCAAGCGCTCCTAAAAGGAGACTTACAGGGTTGGCCCCCGATGAGATTATCGCATCGACACTCTCGTACTCGTTGCAAAGCAGAAATCCATGTTCTCTCTGCGCAATAGTCAGAAAGTACCAGCATTGCGTGCGAGCTGGAACACTCTTTGACAGTGTCTACTATTTACATCTTGCAGATTTCGGTATGGATTGCGTGTTTAGCCGAAGGAACTGGTCCAGCAAAGGTCGGGAGTCACGAGGACATGGGCTGCTCTTTCGGGTGCACAACCGCACATGTGAGTACCAGGATTCTGTGCGCTGAGATCGTCAAGGGTAGCTTGTATGTGAATAAGCCGTACTTGGACGCTATAGGCCTGTGACCTCCGTCAGGATTACAGGGAGGCCAGTTTTCCCCCTTTGCTGTATGTCCCTCTTTGATAGAATATTTTAGTTGCCCTTCTCTGCCAAGTCCAAGGGTGCCATTATTCCAAGTCCCTCAGGTTCAAGAGAGTAGATATCGACCCCATTCCGTCGACTTCATGCGCAAGGTGCGGGAAAAGAGCAGTAAACGAGGCGAAGGCCCACACTTTCTTTGCCGAGATGTATATACCTAAGTCAATTTCCTTTTGCTACTTTCTGGCCGCTCGACTTTGATGGATCCAACAACGATTGCGCCGCACTTCCTGACGACCAAATCTCATCGTTAGTGTACCCCGCGTACATTTAGCGCCCAACTGACCATGGCCTGCATTTCCTGCGCTGTGCACCTCACATCACGTAGAGGCTCCTTTTCCTCAAGGTCAGGATCGACCAAGCGGGCCTGTAGCGATGAATTTATCTTATTGGACCTGTCGCTCTTATTGCTATCGCATTATCCCGTTCCGTCCGACTCGGCCCACCTTCCTCAGTCGTTACCAGATGAAGTACAAATCATTCTCGTGCGAAGGGTGAGGTCAAAGCTTGGCTATAGATGGATTTGACTAGGCCAGAAGTTCCGGTTAGATCGAAGCGTTTTGTGACATGGTAGCAAGTTTCTTATCTTGGCCTTTCTTCATAAGTGGGTTATTGCCTTTCAGCGATGGTGTTCACAGTTCGGGTATTCAATCTGATAGGCGCATGATATCGAGTGTCAGTCTTAAAATTACTTTTCGATATTGAGGTTATGGCAGACGTGCATCCTTTTGTAACATTGGATGCGGAAACTGACTTCGTTCATAAACGCAGTACTTTCGTTGCAAGCCCTGAACACGTTGGGGCTGTCTAAAGTTAATAATGCATATACTGCAAAGCTACGCGCGGCGGGTACCTTTTGCGACAGACTGCTCGAATAGAAACTGGGCTGTAGAAAACTTCCCTCATGCGGCGGTAAGAATGCTACTGTTTAACGCTTAGCACAACTGACGACGATCTCGGCGTCTTATCAGAAGGTCATGATAACAATGTCGAGCTTGGAAGGCTGCTCACAAAGCGCCGCGGGTTATGGCTAACGGCAAGATTGAGATTGGGCATTTAACAGGGAAGATGATACTAGATCTGGTTTGTTGAACCTTCTCCGGCGGGGTTTCCTTTGCAGTATCACAACAAGTCCAATTATCAACACTTTTATACCGTATGTAATACTGACCGAACAACGTACATCCCTGGGACCCGTAAGTCGATCTCATACAGAGCTGCACCGTAAGGTGAACGGCGGGGTTCAGGCCGTTCAGGCCTCGATTAGGCTCCGGCTCATTGTAATATCAGCGAAAGGCTACGTGTTCGCAGGATATTTGCATAGGTGGTATATCGCTCGAACGGGATTGTCTCGTCGATCGAATAGTGATGTAGTGATCTCTCGTTCTTAAGTCAGCACGTATCAAATCATGGGGGAAATACGATGGATGTTCAGTAGCATGCGTACAGCGATGAAAGATTGGCAGAGAACGACAATAAGAGAGACAGGACTCGGGGGATGGCTACTTTGTCTTTCTAACTATTCTCAACTGTATCACAGTGTGTGAAGCATCTACAAAGACGTATTGAGAACAAGGGGACAAAATGGCTGTGTGAGCATTTTACGAGCGTAACTATGGGGGGGCCTCGCGTGAGAATCTGTGGAAGGGGGAAGTGCGTGCGCCCGTGGGAGTAGATGCGATAGAGCACAAGGCACGCGGGGAAGCGAAGAGCTGGAAAGCGGGAACTTTGAAACTTGAAGCTTGAAGCTTGAAGCTTGAGGCATAATCAGATCGCATTCGGTCAAAGACAAACCACACATCGTTGAGTGGGTTCCCAAATCGAGCGCACCGATTCTTCCAGAAAGATATCAATGCATTAGACTATGAATGATAACAACTACAGAACTACAATCGAGTGTACGCTCACTCGGTCTCATACCGTTTGCGGCATTCTACAACTCAATCAAAAGTGCCTCCTTTTTCGCCGGCTCCACGGCCGGTGGTGCCGTGTCATAGGAACTATACGGGATACTTGGTGGTGCTGTTGGGACCGATGGGAAGTTCGGAAGGGCGGGCACAGGAGCAGGGGGAGGGGCGTATTGCTGCTGCAAATGGGGGGATGAGATACGTACCACATGCGCGGTGGTGTTATGCCGTGATGGAGGCTGATGTGATTGCGGTCGTTGATGGTGGGGTACGGGAGGAGGGGATGATGCCTGTTGGTGTACGGATGTATATTGTGATTGTGTAGAAACGGGTGGCACAGGGTGCTGTGGAGGGGTAAAGGCCTGCACCGGTGGAGGTGCTGGTGGCACCAGCTGCTGGATTGACACCGGTTTCATTGAGTGGGGATACTGGTATTGATAGGAAGCTGAAGACAGCGGGGTAGGGAGAGTGTGGTGTTGTGGGCTCGTTTGGGATGCGATGATGATGGGGGGAGGACTAGTGATGGAAGGTACATAAGATGATTGAGACCAAGTCTGCTGAGGCGACTGGGAGAGCGAAGCAGAAGGATCAGCACTAGCAGAGGGTGGATAGGCCTGCAAGGATGAGCTAGTAGAAGGCGGCTGGCGCCATGCTTGTGTCGCAGGAGCATTGACAGGTTGAGCAGAGGTCGGTGATTGCACGTAGTTCCATTGGCCGTATGGTTGCCCAGGAGGCGATGCAATTTGATGACGCCATGTCGGGCGCGAAACTTGCTGCGTCAAGATCTGGTCATATAACTTCACCGCTTGTGCGAGTTTGTCATTCATCTCGGTGAGCAGCTCTGATGATGCAGTACTTGAATCAGGGACACATGGCGAAAGGCAGAGAAAGCTACCTTCTTTGCGGCCTGTGTCGTCCAAACTTCTTGCAAGTTTCGGCCTTAGATTATTTGCGTTGTCAAGGAGCTGCGTCACCGCCGGAAACCGTGTCATGTCCCCAAATCCCTGTGTTTGCACTTGCTCAACTGCCTGACTGAAAGTGATGATTGTATCGGACTCTAACGGCGCAAGGTCATAATTTGGAGGAGCTGACACTGGTGGCTGCGCGCTTGAGGCAACAGGAGGGTAGTGTTGTGGGAGGCTTAAGTCAGCATAGGAGGACGATGGTTCTTCGGCTGTGGGGGTCTCGAGACCGATCGGTGCGCTTGGCTTGGGGGCATTGGCTTCACGAAGGCTAGCTTCAATGGCGGCCTTAAGGTCAGGGTCGTCATCCCCATCAGTTTGGCTTGGTGTTCGTAGGGCGTGCTCAACCAAAGGGGGCTCGGAACGTTGCCAGGGATCAGGTTGGTACGGAACGTAACCCGGACGCCTATGCTGTCCCCGTGCATTAACCTCTTCCAATGACAGCTGTATTGCCCGTTGAAGGTCTGCGTCTGCAAGATCACGCGCAGAGCGGTGTTCAGGGCGCGATGCGCCATATAATGATCGACGGTTCGTGCTGTTTGATGGTACAAGAAGCATAAACAAAAACAAGTTGACGAAACACGGATCATGAGCACTTACACTTTGTCCTTTGGTCGCATAAGATCCTTGTGACAGGAGTCGCAGACTCTTACCTCTTGTGTAATACCGAAATGAGGTAGCGGGAGGGTCTTGGAAGAACACTTCTGGTCAAATACCCGCCCACAATTCCGACAGTGATGCTTTCGATTGGTGAATGTAAATGTGTCCCGGCAGCGAAGACAGACGTCAGAATCAATCCATTCTGGAGCAGTCTGTGTGTCGACAAGAGCCGAGCCCGCTATAGCTAGGTCCTCCGGTGGAAAATTAAAGCCTGAAGGGTCATATGCACGTGTTGGATGTCCACAATTCCGTAAAAAACTTGCCTTCGGCCTTCAGCGCTTTATACACCTGCTCAACATAGCTGAGGTTCTGCTTGCCCTTAAAAGAGATTGCCCAAGTTTGTACACAACGAAGAATCTTAGTCTTGACGTCACGATTCAGCGAAGGCGTCTTGAGTATAGAAACAAGATTGTCCATGAATTCTCTGGACGTAATCTCTGAGAGAAAATGATCTCCACCGTTCTTGATGCATATATCAGTCAACTAGACAAGTTAATTGTGAACAAACGATTCCATAGGCATAGAAGACACCGACGTTCAGCGCTAAGAGCTGCACGTTCGGGTTTTTATGATCCATTCTGCGTTTCAACGCGCGCATGGCATCTTTTGGTTGGACACTCTTAGACCGTATTTGATCGCATATTTCGAGGTTAAGGGCGATGTCTTCTGAACCAGCTGGAAGAAGCTCGGATGTAGCCTTCTCTGTACGTGTCCATCTCGCTCAGTTACGACGAGACACAAATAAAAGACCTCACCAATAGCCTCATCCAATTGATTTGTTCCCCAAAGCCAGCTACTCAATGTCGACATGATGAATGAGATGAGGGTGTTACTATCCTTGCTCGGCCGTTGAGCCGGAAGCGCAGGAAGGCCTGCGGATACATTTTACACTCCGATGTTGATTAAGTAAGTATGCTCAGTAATCACACTTCCGACTCGGAAAAAAATGTGTGTAAACGTGAATGTACAGCTACAGTAATGTACTTGAGTTCTGTCTTGTCTCCATCGCACTGGGTGGCGGATGCAAGCTCGAATCACCTCCCTCCTACACCTCTCAACTGTTAAAACCTGCCAGAAATAGAACCCGACTCAGAGAAAATCATGTGACTGGACATTTGAGCTACACAGGCAAGAGCGTAGGGATTATTACAACTGTACTGGGACATCCAACGACGATATTTTCTTTCGTATATACAGTACAGCCGTAGATGCAGCCACAAATGTGCCGTTGCTCCGCAGCGCCGTATGAAGGCGGAACGGAAGGCGAAGTGTAAGTGTGTGGCTATTATTTGGTCCACTTCATAATCCCGAACCACGCCAAACAGTATCAGAACAGAACAAAAGAACAGTCATTTAGAGGAGAGAGGAGAACAATGAGGTATATTTTGGACTGTAATTATCCTTGACGCCAAGAAAAAATAAACAGTAACTTACACTACAAGACTACAAGAAATGGAGGATTAGTCAAAACGACTCATCAAAAATTACCGTTCCGGATCCGCAGGCCACAGGAGGTGGTGTGAGTTCGGGCGGAGTCCCAAGTGTTTTCGTCCCTGAAGGTTGTGTACGAACAACCACCTTGCCGTCATTTAGTGGTCGGTTCAGCCACTTGCTCTACTATTATTCTTTCCTCTCCCGAGCGTAGAACACAGCAAAGGCGCGTAGCGGCCTTTGTCTTCGGTTCTTGCAAAACCACCTTCGACAGTCCCTCTGATACAGCGTACTGGCTCGTCGGTTCTATATCCTATTACCCTCCTCAAAACTACACAAAAAGTTCTACAATCCGGACTCTACGTCTTTCTAGACCCACAGTACCCTCTTTTTAATAACCCTTCAATCTTGGTCTCCGCGTCCGGTTCCTTTGATTCTTAACCTTCTTACAACTACTTGTTAAGCCCTTCTGTCTCCTGTCTCTTAGCCATGCTGGGTCATCAATTTGCGCACTCCTCCGCCCCCATTCGTAAAGTGAAGGAGGTTCAGTTTGGTATTCTCTCACCGGAAGAGATTGTAGGTAACGCCGTTTCACACAGGTTTCACTAAAATTTTCTCCGCCTTTTTTTTTTTTAGAAAGCCTACTCGGTTGTCAAAGTCGAGCATCCTGAGGTCATGGATGAGACTGGTCACAGGCCTAAACTCGGTGGTTTAATGGATCCCCGTATGGGTACGATTGATCGAAACTTCAAATGTCAGACCTGCGGGGAGTCCATGTCGGAGTGCCCAGGGCATTTCGGGCACATTGAATTGGCTAGACCGGTTTTTCATCCAGGTGCGTGGCATGTCCAATGCCGCCTTCCCGTCATCCCCAATGTTCGTGAATAGGGTTCATCGTTAAAGTAAAGAAGATCCTGGAGAGTATATGTGTAAATTGTGGAAAGCTCAAAGCCGATATCGTGAGTGGCGTGTTCTTTGCTTCTACTTGCTTCGCACCCCACCACCCAAATTTTCTGGGGGCTCTCTCCATCCATGGTGGGGAACCCCAAGCCCACACTGCGTTCGTTCCTCGACAATCGTGGCGTTCTTCCATCCGTGGCGTGGCCGGCGCGCGTTTTCGATCGCTTGATCGCCGCGTCAGCCCTCTCACCGCTCGGCTTGGTTGGACACGCAGCTGTGTGGTGAAATGGGGGCTGAGCAAGGAGTGCAAACGTGTCCACATACAGTGGCCCATTCCTCGGTGCGCTACTGTTGTGCTGGACGGCTGGGCGGCCCTCCCTGTGACGCAGAGTTATGGGCGCGAGCCCGGCGTGCCACTTGATCGCTCTTCATATTGTGTATTTGCAACCACTGTGGTGTTCTAGGGTGTTCTGTCGTCCCGTCTGCATTCAGGCTAACCCTCTTATTTCTATCTCCGATTGTCTAATGTGTGCTGTAAGTCGGACCCCAATTTCGCCGATAAGATCCGACATGTTCGGGATTTGAAGACCCGAATGGCCATCGTCTGGAGTCATTGCAAAAGTAAAATGGTCTGTGAGGCTGACGAGCAGAAGGATGAGGGCGATCTTGATGGTGATGAGCCCAAAAAGGGTCATGGCGGATGTGGCCACCTTCAGCCTCTGATCCGCAAGGAAGGCTTGAAATTGTTCTTGCAATACAAGAAGCCGAAGGATGAGGACGAGGTTTGTGATCTCGTGCAACGCTACCTCACGCGCGCTAAACGGTCCTTCAGGACATAAAAGCAGTCCATCAAGACAAACGGTTGTTCACGCCATCGGAAGTATATACCACCTTGATGAAAATTTCTGATTCCGACTTGCAACTACTGGGGCTCTCCGACGAATATGCTCGTCCAGAGTGGATGATCTTGACCGTTCTACCAGTCCCCCCTCCCCCAGTTCGACCTAGTATCGCAGTGGATGGGGGTACAATGCGAAGCGAGGATGATCTTACTTACAAGCTCGGTGAGATTATCAAGGCTTCCACCAACGTTCGAAAGAGCGAACAAGAAGGCTCTCCTGCACATATAGTAACAGAGTATGAACAGCTCCTCCAGGTTTGTGCCGGTTAGGTTTCCTTTCTCTTTCGTTACTGAAGGATGCCCAGTTCCACGTAGCCACTTACATGGACAATGACATCGCGGGCATTCCTCAGGCGTTGCAAAAGTCTGGTCGTCCTGTGAAGGCCATCCGTGCTCGTCTGAAGGGCAAAGAGGGTCGTCTTCGTGGTAACTTGATGGGAAAGCGCGTCGACTTTTCTGCTCGGACAGTCATCACGGGTGATCCAAATTTGGAATTGGACGAAGTCGGTGTGCCGAAGTCGATCGCAATGACTTTAACTTACCCTGAACGAGGTGAGTTTCCGTTACTCTGTTCCTCCCATACTTTTCCTGATGCTAGTTGATCTAGTGACGCCATACAACATTGCATACCTCCAGGAACTCGTACGAAGAGGACCCAATGCCTACCCCGGAGCACGCTACGTGGTGCGAGATACGGGCGACCGTATCGATTTGCGTCGAAACAAGCAAGCAGACGCCTTTTTACAGTATGGGTGGATCGTCGAACGCCACTTGAAGGACGGCGAGTGAGTAATTGTTTTCCTGGGCATTGGATGGTTTATTCAAAGTTCACAGTTTTGTTTTATTCAATCGTCAACCGTCCTTGCATAAGATGAGTATGATGAGTCACCGGGTGCGCCTGATGCCTTATTCCAGTGAGTTTGTTTCGCTGTCCATTTTACGGTAAATATGTCCTAATATTACATCCAGCTTTTCGTTTGAACCTATCTGTGTGAGTGTGGCTGTCCGTGGAGGCTTCGTTGGTCGTAACATTCATACAGCACGCCACCATACAATGCGGACTTCGATGGTGACGAGATGAACATGCAGTCCGTCATTAATCCACTCGTTCCACCGCCACCATTTAACTTTCACCATAGTGTTCCCCAAAGCGAGGAGACTCGTGCCGAGCTGAGTCAGATTGCATGGGTGCCGAGACAAGTACACTCTTTACCTTTCTTCCTTTAGTCATCATCATTAAGTCCTGGTTCAGATCATTTCCCCACAAGCAAATAAGCCGGTAATGGGTATCGTCCAGGATACTCTTTGTGGGATACGCAAGTTTACCCTGCGAGATTGTTTCTTGGACTGGGGCCAAGTGCAAAATATCCTGCTTTGGGTACCGGAGTGGGATGGGACGGTGCCGACCCCCGCCATCATTAAGCCCAAGCCACTTTGGACCGGAAAGCAACTTCTTAGTATGACTATTCCACGAGGTATCAACATCTTCCGAGCTCCAGACAAACCATCCCCGAACCCAGTATCAGACGACGGCATGCTCATCGAAAATGGCGAAATCGTTTTTGGTGTTGTCGAGAAGAAGACGGTCGGTGCATCGCAGGGCGGCCTGGTGCATGTCGTGTTTCGCGAGAAGGGACCAGAAGCGACGCGAACGCTCTTCAACGGGCTGCAGTGCATCGTCAACTACTGGCTTTTCCACAATGGCTTCAGCATCGGTATCGGGGACACGATTGCGGACAAGGAAACGATGGGTAGCGTCAATGAAACAATCTCGAAGAGGAAAGGGAACGTTCAAGACCTCATCGGGAAGGCTCAGAAGGACGAACTGAAACCATCGCCTGGCATGACAATTCGAGAGTCTTTCGAGAGTAGCGTTGAGTTCGAGCTCAACAAAGCCCGAGATGATTCCGGTCGACATGCTCAGACTCACTTGAAGGACGACAACAATGTCAAGCAAATGGTGGTCGCCGGCTCGAAGGGTTCATTCATCAATATCTCTCAGATGTCCGTATGCGTTGGCCAACAGTCTGTCGAGGGTCGACGCATTCCATTTGGTTTCAAGCACCGAACACTTCCGCATTTTACCAAGGATGACTTCAGCCCCGAGGCGCGAGGCTTCGTCGAGAACTCATATCTCCGGGGTTTGACCCCACAAGAATTTTTCTTCCATGCCATGGCCGGACGCGAAGGTCTGATCGATACTGCCGTCAAGACTGCCGAGACTGGTTATATTCAGCGTCGCCTCGTAAAGGCTCTTGAGGATGTAATGGTGAACTATGATGGGACCGTCCGGAACTCTTTGGGCGATGTGCTACAATTCATCTACGGAGAGGATGGGATTGATGGTGCTTATATTGAACGACAACGCATCGAGACCTTCCACCTCAGTAATCGGGAATTCGAGCACAATTATCGCGTGGACGTTACCGATCCAGCTGGTGGATTCCTCCCGGGCGTGCTACAGGTCGGCATTGACGACAGTTCTCTTGAGCTCCAAGCTCACCTAGACGAAGAATATGCTCAATTAATCGAAGATCGCAGAAATCTACGCGAGTTTATCTTCCCCCGGACACCTGACAGTATTCCCCACTACTTACCAGTCAATCTGCAACGCATTGTACAGAATGCCACGCAGATTTTTCACATCGATCGGCGCAAGCCAAGTGACCTCGACCCCGTTTACATCATCGATGCGGTGAAGGAGCTACAGAAACGGTTGATTGTTGTGCGTAACGACGATCAGATCGGCGGAGAATGCCAATCGAACGCAACTCTCAATTTCTGCATGCACCTGCGAGCAACCTTTGCTACCCGCCGCGTCTTGGAGAGGTATCACCTGACTCGCGAGGCTTTTGACTGGGTTCTTGGCGAAGTTGAGACGAAGTTCAATCAATCGCTTGTCAATCCTGGGGAGATGTGCGGCACCCTTGCTGCACAGTCTATCGGCGAACCTGCCACGCAGATGACGTTGAATACGTTCCATTATGCTGGTGTTTCCAGCAAAAATGTGACCCTTGGTGTCCCGCGGTTAAAGGAGATCATAAATGTTGCGACAAATATCAAGACGCCATCGCTAACCGTATTCCTACAACCGGAGTTAAGTGTGTCGGCGGAACTGGCAAAAAACGTACAGCAGCAACTTGCGTACACCTCGCTACGCACTGTCACTGGCGCCGTCGAAATCTGGTACGACCCTGACCCTCAGTCAACTGTGATTGAGGAGGATCAAGTCTTCGTCGAAGCCTTCTTTGCAATCCCCGATGAGGAAATGGAACAGCAGTTGCACTTGCAATCCCCATGGCTTCTTCGTCTAGAGATGGACCGTGCCAAAATGATCGATCGTAAATTGACCATGGAGTTTGTCGCTAACAAGATCAAAGAAAACTTCAAGTCGGACCTGTTCGTAATCTGGAGCGAGGACAACTCTGAGAAGCTCGTCATCCGTTGTCGTGTCCTTGGTGGCGCGGATAAGGATGAAGACGGGATCGGGACCATCGAAGAGGATATCTTCCTACGTCAATTGGAGAACACGATGCTTAATTCGATCAGCCTGCGTGGTGTCAAGGGTGTCCGTCGCGTCTTCCTCATGCACCACGACAAGACCGTTATCCTAGAGGATGGCACTATCGTTACAGGGGGCGAACTACACAAGGAATGGGTGCTCGAGACCGATGGCACCAATCTGAAGCAGGTAATGTGCCTGGACGGTGTCGACTTTACACGCACGTATTCCAATAACTGTGTGGAGATTTTCAACGTCCTTGGAATCGAGGCGGCTCGCGCTGCAATCATGAAGGAACTGCGTAATGTCATTGAATTTGACGGTTCATATGTCAATTACAGACACCTAGCGCTTCTCTGTGACCTGATGACACATCGTGGTTCCCTAATGGCAATCACTCGACACGGAATCAATCGCGCTGATACCGGTGCCCTCATGCGGTCATCCTTCGAAGAGACAGTCGAGATTCTTATGGAGGCCGCCGCTGTAGGAGAGAGGGATGATTGCCATGGCATTGCGGAAAACGTCATGTTTGGTCAGATGGCCCCCATGGGCACCGGCGCTTTCGATGTGGCCCTTGATATGGACATGTTGAAGGATGTCATTGTCGACCATAGGTTGCCGATGCAGAGTATGCTGTCGGCACAGGTAGATGCGGGTATGACCCCAGGTCAAGTTGCAATGACACCGTATGACAGCAACTCGCCGATGTGGAGCCAAGAGAGCTACAAAGGGGAGGCCGCTGCATTCTCACCCCTCGCATCGAACGGTGGGGAAGAGTCGGCCAATTTTGCGTACCGTGGCTTCGGACAGAGTCCCCGTCACGCCGGTGCAATGTCACCCGCCGCCCCAGGATACAGTCCGAGCTCGCCAAATGTGTACTCGCCAACGTCGCCGTACGTTCCCCAGTCGCCGTTCGCAGGAGCGACGTCGCCGTTTAGCACTTCCTCATACGTCACGTCACCATTTTATGATCGTGGACGCGCTCCCACATCCCCGACATACTCCCCAACTTCTCCTGCTCTTAACTTGTCATCGCCTGGTTATTCACCGACTAGCCCGCGGTACTCGCCGACTTCACCATCTTTCTCACCAACGTCGCCACGCTATTCCCCACAGTCGCCATCTTTTAGTCCCTCCTCTCCACGATACTCCCCGACGAGTCCTTCGTTCAGCCCGGCTTCCCCTCGCTGTGAGTGTAATTTATTCCAAATCGTTACAGTACCTGACACAGAATATTTTCAGACTCACCTAGTAAGTCTTCTAAGCACAGTGGAATATTCTTAGCTCAACGCTTTCTTCCTTTCTTACCGTCAATCTGTAGCATGTGAGTGTCCTCATTGTATTATCATGATACATAACTCATCCTAAAATCGCCTGTAGCCCCTGCGTTAATGACTCCGGCCTCACCGAAATACTCGCCCACCTCGCCCACCTCGCCCAAGTATTGTATGTAGTGTATCTCTTCAATTTCCACTATGCTCACGCTGTGATTCAGCCCCCACATCCCCGGCTTATTCTCCTGCGTCGCCCGCCTATTGTGAGTGTGGTTCATTATACTCCGGCAGAGGTGCTCACTTTCTCTAGCTCCCGCATCTCCCGCATATAGTCCTACTTCACCTCAATGGTCACCGTCGAGTCCTGCACAAGTGCAGCAGAATGGATCCTCCAGTCGCAGCCACGCATACAGTACGTCACCATCATGGGACTGAAACGGAGTGGCTGTCAACGCTTTTGGAGTAATCCTGCCACTGGAATGGTTTCGCTGATGCTGCCTGCCCTATCTATCCCTGTCTTGCAATCACTGTAATGTAGAATAAGCATATTCTCTCATTTGTTGTCATTGTGTGAGATTGGTCATGAAACAGCATGGATATCCCTCTATTAGGCTGGTGATTAGCACATAACACAATGATATGATAACTTTATGACTTTGAACAATAATCCTGACCCCTAACCTTACACTGGCTATACAGTATCTTCTAAACCAGACAAGCTATCATAAGTAAAATGAGTGTTTCTAAATAACAAGTGGTATATCATACAGTTAAACTTTTTCTGTCACAGTATTAAGGTATGACACAGGTACAGTTGGCAAAATTTAATGAATGTGGGAACTGTCCATATGAAGCAGGTTCCAATGCCTTGGCATTTTGAGTAAAAGTAGACTAGACATATTACTTAGGCTCTGTTTGGAAACAGAACTTTGCATCATAGTTACAGTTACAGTTGTGCTTGGTAATCATCAATAGCTGATGTAATCATAGTCCCAAAAAGTGAACACATCCTTTCATGCATCCTTGCATCCTCTCTTCCTTGCTCACTGGTATTCTTACTGTCTGTCCTATGCCTAAAATGTCAAATGAAAATGCCTTTTGGACACATGAGGATGAGGTGGCACTTATAGACCATCTCCTAGACCATTCCTCAGCTGCTAGAGATGGCAAAAGCTTCAAGAGCAGTGTCTGGAAGGGTGTCTCTGAAAAAATGCCTGTGGTCACAAAAGGAGGTCCAACTATGAAAGACTCTCATGTCTTGCAAGTACAAGTATGGGAATGTGTGTACACCACTCTCTATGTCCTTCCCAGTAGCTGATATCAATGATAGCCAACTCTTCTTGGTTCTTTACCACCATCATCATCATTTTTTCTCATGATGTCTTCCTGCTCTCACTCCCCTTCTCCTGCTGCCCAAAGGCTTGCTGCCCTCTTTGAGGGTTCAGTGAGCCAGAGGGTGACAAGGGCATCGAGTTCTCAGCATCCCCAGGAGCCCACTCCCTCTGTGGATGACCTCCCCTTACAAGGGCTGGATCTTGCTCCTGCATCCTTGCCTCCAGAATTTTCACCACCAGTTTTCAATGAGGCCTCTTTCACACCACCCACTCCAACTGTTACAAATTTTTCATTCTTCTTGCCCTGGCTCCACCAGCCTGACCAGCCTGGGTTATTACCATATCCGGACTACCCCATTTCATTGTACCCTGTCTCATTTCTTCTATGCACACACCAGTTCCACTTTGTTTACTTAGCTATGATAGGAGGGCATAACCCCTCATGATCTTCTCAATCCCTCTACCCATTTCCAGCCCATTCCATCAAAGGGCACCTCAACACATCAACATGTACTCTAAGGTACTTCCTAGTAGTGATGTCAAGGTCCGGTTCGGTCCAGTTCAAGGGGCCTTTTCTCCGAACCCTGAACTGGACCGACGGTCCGGTTCAGCCCCTCTGCCCGAACCTTGAACTGGACCCTCGGTTCAGGTTCAAAAGGGTCCGGTTCAAGGTTCACTGTCTCTGAACCTTGAACCGGACCAATTTTGTTGGTGGGAGGGAAGCTGAGCATGAGGGAGTGGCTCGCACCATGCGGGGATGGTGAGCAAGGCAGGCCAGAGGCAAATGGGAGGCGCGGGAGCGAAGCTGAGCGCGAGAATGAGCAGCAGCGACTCGCGCCACACGCCATGCTGCAGATGCGAGTTTTGACACATGGGTCTCATGAGATCCTCGCGGGTTGGGGTATGCGAACAGGTAATGATTATTTATCTACACTATTTAACTACTATGTAAAATACACGAGTGACTGCAGCTACAGAAGAGAAAGAAAAACACCCAGGAGACGAGTGTCCCTGGGTGTGGTGTTGATGTCCGCGGTGGTGTCATCGTCCCCCCTTGTCGTTGTGGTTGTCGCGTCATGGTAATCGTGGTCGTCTTCTTCGTGCTGGCGGCGGCTGGCGGGGCAATGGTGTTTGTAGAAGCGCGGTGAGCGGCGACGGTGGCGGCTCCTCGTCTGCCCCTCCCTGCTTGGGTTCGTTGTTGGGGTTGGCTGGTTCAGGCGGCTCGCCTGCGCCACTGTCTGGCGCGCTGGCCTGCTCTGGTGACTGCCCCGCACCATCGTCCAGCGCGGCTGTCACTGTCGGTTGAGTCATCATTGCTGGTGAAGTGGTGTGTGGGTGGGTCGGCGATGTGTAGACTGTGAGCGAGTCAGCGGTCAGCTTGACGTCTCGCTCAACTGTAATTGAATAAGTAATTTTGTGAGCAGAATCGCTGCGCTCACTACTGTGGGCACAGCGTGAAAATCATACACCGGGCACTGGTTGAGGAGTATGCCTGCTTGATGGATAAGTTTGAGGGGTCTCCCTGGAAGGGGACTGAACGTCAACGTCGACTGCAATGGGCTTGACGTGAGTTGTGGAGGGCTGCGCAAGATCGCCTCGACGTCCTTCTTCTGTGCAGCGCATTGCGAGGGGGTCGCCGTGAATCTATCTTCGCCGGTCGATGGAGGGTTCGAAGTCCAGCTTCATGTCCATGCAAGCCAGCACTCGCTCGGGTGTGTGTCGACCGCCTGGCGCACATCGTTGCTATCCCAAGCACTTGTCCGCCTGAGAAGACCTGACAGGGGTGAGTCGATGGTTGTGGAAAGAGATGAGGGATTAGAGATGGTTTCCTCGACTATACGAAAACCACTTCCTGGTACCCATTCGGTATTGGCGTCGCACCGTGGAGGGGTGGAAGGGGGCAAGGCACTAGGAGCACGGGAATCACCTGGATGAGTTCCCGAGTATGCGCTAGTCGTGCTCAGATACATCTGGGCCTCGTTGTAACACGGCTATAACCTAAAAAGGGACATATGCACGGACAGGAGGGAGGAGGGACGAATGAGGAGGGATGAGTAAGGAGAGTGGAGGAGGGACCAGGGAAGGAGGGGACCAGTTAAGACACCCCCCTTGGCATCGAGATTGAGCCGCTCACCTGCACCACTGTCTCGCGCTGGCCAGCTCAGCATGCATCCTTGTCAGGCTCTGGATCAGGTTCAACAGTCGACTTGAACAGGATACGGTTGCACCAGCTTGGGACACACTGCTTGCTGCTCTAATCATACACGCCCTTGTCGTCGTCTTTGTCGTCCTCATCCGCTGTCCCATCACCAATGAAAGATCGACTCGAACGCACGAGCGATCAGAGCGAAGCAATGCCCACAAGAACGCCATCGGTGGTATTGTCGCAGGATGAGGCAGAACGTTCGCCAAGGAACAGCATCGTTGGAACGCTCCGAGTGGCCTTGATGTTGGAATTGGGCTGGGGTGTGGGAGTGTTGGCACGTCGCGGACGAATCAGGCGTGGGGGAGAGGGAAGTCGATGGGTGCCTCGTGAAACCCAACAAATGCTTGTCCGTTCCGCATGATGTTGTATAACTGGTCAAATGCGAGTGCCTGCGCATACTCTAGAGAAAACTTGGTCAGTGCAAAAACATCAAAGAGAAAAAGGGCACGCACCTGTTGAGAGCCTCCGGTGGCACAGCGATGTCCGATGTTCCTAATGGGCTTGACAGTGGCTTGACACGGCTCAGCTAGCTCACACTTCAAGCGATGCGCGCGTGCCCTTGAGCCGTTCTGGCGGACAATTAATAAGTATAAGGCACCCATATGTGGCTGCCTTACATAAGTATACCCTTGCTGTGGCTCAAGCCGAAAAAGTTGGATATGTGATCAAATAAAATAGATAAAAATCTGAAAATATTTGTGCATATGGACCTCCCCAAACGCTGGGGGGTCCTCTGCAAACATTAAGCACCAAAGTTACTTCTTCCAGAGATAATCACAGGTTCAGAGGTTCGAACCAGTTCAGAACCAGTTCAGAGATTTCCTCTGCTGGCTGAACCCCGAACTGGACCATCAGTCCAGTTCAGGGCTCTGGCTGAACCTTGAACCGGACCACCGGTCCGGTTTGGGTTGGTCCGGTTCCGAACCGAGGTTCAGAACCGGACCTTGACACCACTACTTCCTAGTACCTTCTACTATATTCTATGACCTTCCTCCCCTTTCTTATGCCTTCCCCTTTGTTCCTTTACCTTCCAGTACTTACTACTGATGACTGAGACTGCCTCCATACAATTCTACAATGTTCTGAATATCTCCAGTATGTTCTATAGCTAGTAGTATAAGTAGTAGCTTGTATCCTACTCTTAAGACCCCAGCTTGGTCTTAAGCTTCACAATACAGCTCATAGAACCAACTCTCTGATCACTCTTGAACTTCCCTGACTCTTTAAGCCTTCTAAGTCACTTCTGATAGCCTTCAAGGTGTGCTATTGAACACTACAACTCAGTACTAAGGGAGCCTCTTCAGCGGGGCTTAGTACTTCACAGACCCACTTAAGGGACACAGTTCGCTGAACCGTAACATAAGACCAAGCTCTTATACAAGCTGAACGACACAGAACAACTCATTAGTGTTGCTTCTTGCTTTCTTACCACCACCATCAGTGATTTTCTCATGATGTCTTCCCCCCCCTTCACACCCATCAAGTCCTCCCCCACCCTCAGCTGCCTTTCAGCAATGTTTAGCACAGCCAAGGCTGGGTTGAGCTCACTGGAGTCGTCAAGGCCTTCCACCCCCACTCCCTCTGTGCCATGCCCCCAAGGCCCCAAAGCCCCAAGGGCTGGGGCTTCTCATCACAGTTCTCTGGAATTTTCCGATCCTCAAGTAGGTTTTCAAGGAGATCCCTTTACACCAGTCCAGTTGTCCTCTGGAGTCTCACCAGATGATGCCACCCCCTGTGCTGTCAACCCCTGCAACATACCCCTCAGGGTGAAGCAGGCAGAAAAATGGTCCCTTTCTGGGAATACAGAACTTTCTGTATTTGATATTCTCAACATCTTCTATCAGCGATGGTTCTTATCCATTGATCATCTCAAGGCCCAGGTCTTCTTGGCCCAAAAGGCTGAGGACAGAAAATTTTTTTGGGTCGAGTTCTCTCCCCAGTTCCATGCCCACCTGGTCAAGTGCGCTGTTGCGCTTGTCCCTCACCCCACTCAAAAGGTGAAAAAGGTGATGTTCATATACTTATCAGAGCTTCTCAATGGGCAAGGCCTCCAGGCCTTTTTCAATCTCTCAAAGGGACCAAGGATAGCAACCCAGGCCCAGAAGGAGAAGAAGCGTCTTGCACAGAAATGGGCCCACACATTGAGGTGTGAATGCCAAAAAGCTGCCAGGGAGGCAGCTGGAGGTCATTTACCTAAGCAACAGTGCCAGGCATGAGGATGAAAGTTTGCCACCTGCAAGTCAATGAAGAGGCACCAATGCCCCATTTCCAAAGAAGCTAGCAAGAGTAGTGGAGCAGAGCCAGGCAAGGGTAATGCCAATGCCTCCTCCCAGCTGAGCAAGCCAGCTGCTCCCCGTCCTACCCCTGCTCCTTCCAAACCCCTCATGCCCTCAGCTGCCATTGCCCCCAAGACTGTGAAGAGTTGAGCAAACCCTCTTACAGCTTGTGAAGCCACCGAGAGTCGGTTGGTTGATTGCCAACGTACAGCAGGGCAACCTTGCTTCTGACCAGCCACATGAAAGCACCTCTAACCACTGATCAAAGCACCTAAACACCACAGAGAAATGCAGAACTCAGAGGGGACTGATGGACACTTTGTGCGATAAGACTTAGAGTAGTGGCTCCTCTCTTGTTCTTTGATGTGGTACATAGTTTTAGTAGACTAAGCCTGTGAATATAGTTCAAAAGTTTGATTCAAAAAAAAAACGACTCATTAGACTCCTGGGAGCCAGATTACAAATCTGGCAGGAAACACAAGAACTAGAAAAGTGCCTATACAGCACCCAAAGAGAAGAAGCCTTAGCAGCTTGGGATAGGATTGCCAGACTTATTAGGACATACAACAAACTTGAAGAACAAGCAAAGGCACTTCAGACAGATCTGAAGTTCAGAGAATATTCAGATGACATCATCTTTCATTAAGACAAAGTGGCGGAAATAATTACACATGCCTTTTGAGGGGCACCAGACACACTTGAAGTAGTACACACCAGACTACAAGACGATCTCCCAACACATGTCAAAGGAGCCATTCAGTGGACACCACCACAAAATGAAGGAGACTTTGGAGGACCATACCTAGTGAATAGCATGGGTTGGGGTAACCCACATGGGTTTGACACCCATGGGTGTCATGGGTATGGGTGTGGGTTGAACTTTCCAAACCCACGAGTAACCCACACCCATTAGCATGGGTTACCATACCCACAGTGGGTTAGGGTCATGTGATCAACTAGTTCTATATTTGGTAACTATGACTCAAAATTAGTGAATTG
>QFDX01006555.1:0-13059 GCA_003315875.1 Lactifluus piperatus | reverse complement strand
AGCTTGTGCAGGAATTGTGATAGGGTCGTCATGGTATGGCTCCTCTTCATCTGCGCCATCGAAAGGGCTGGACGAGGATGCGCGTTGATCCGACATGTGGAAGCACGAGGGGAGAAAGAAACGCAGCAATTTGTACCACGCTGCATGTACAGCTCAACACAAATATGTGCCCAGTCTGACACATAATAATGTAACGGCGTCAAATTGGGATATGTAGAAAGGGACATAGCCTGATGTTTGATTGATGGTCATAGCGAAGTATGGTAACAGGCTGTTACCATCACGGCAACGACCGCAGTACTGTACTGGACCTACTGTACCAACTGGGACAGTCTCGGGAAAAGCCGGCCCGGCTTCTGGCCTCAGGCCGGGTCAGGAAAAGCACTGGATGTGTTAGCCTGAGGCGAGCTCCCCTCCCTCCCGGAAACAAAGAAGAAATCCCTGAGAATCAAAACTTCCCCCCAGATTCCTCCCGCGGGGGTGATCTTTGCTGGGATCGGGATCCTCAGATACGTGGGTATCTCTCACTTCTTTAGCTTGGGCCATTGTCACACGGATGGATATCTTTCAGGTGGCTAAGGCTTCAGGCCTTCAGGTGCTAGTCATAGTATAAGTCAAAGCGCAGTCCCCGAGCTCTGTCGACACATTGAGAGGTTCTTCATGCGCTTAGATACCTGTACTAAGGTACCTCCGACGCTGAAAATGAAAGGAATTATGGTCAAGGTCGTGGCTGAAGTACTTTTTGTGCTTGCCATCGCGACGAAAGAGCTCTAACAGGGAAATGCGGGTAAGTTAATTGCTCGTGATGGATGGTCACCCTTAGCTTACGGATCTTAAGAAATGTTCTGAACACGCTTATTGGGAATATTGAGATTGAGGAGGCGCTGAGTCGGTTAGAGAACCTGACACAAGAAGCCCTGACCGTGGCTACACAAGCTCTGGATGCAGTGTATGACCTCCAAGATAAAGTGACTCAAGTCACCGACAAGGTAGACGAAGAGGTGAAGGGCGGTGATCATAAAATGAGGCGACTTGAAGGAAAAACGAATTCAACTCGCGACATCCTTGCTGGTACGCGACTAAAATTCAATGAAGATGTTCCGGCCCGGCTTAGCCCAAAAGCCTCAGCTTTGGCTTTCCCTGAGCTCTGGCCGAGCCAAAGCTGCCACAAACGGCTTGGACCAAGCCGCGGCTTTTGACAGAGAAAGTACATATTTTAGATATTTTACGACATGAACTAGTAGTTAGCCCAGCTAATCTAAATCTGATTCAGTGTCCATCCCTGAATCATCATCCTTGTCCTCCATCAGCAAGCGGGATGGCCATGGGAGTATCGACGGGGAGATCTCGTGTCCACTTGGCCCACTAATGACCCTCTCCGCTTTATGATCTGACAGTGGTCTCACAATCTCCTGGTGTCCCAAGGCCAATGCCATCTCAATTGGAGTCCTGTCTGCATCATTACGTGCACCTACGTCCGCACCGTACTTGAGCAATAATGTCACAACTTCGACGTGCCCGTGAATTGCTGCTATATGCAATGACGCCATGCCATCCACCTCTTGAGCGTTTAAGTTGGCTCCACAGTCGAGCAACATCTGCACAATCTCCAGATGTCCCCAATGCAAAGCTACATGCAATGCGGTCCAGTCTCAATTGTCCCGGACATTCACGTTCGTGCGGCGCCCGAGAAGTATCCGTGTGACCACATTCTTCCCAGAGCCCGATGCTATGTACAATGGAGTCTGTAGCATCGTGTTTCGTGCGTCGGCATTCGCGTCGCTGTCAAGTAATAATTGAGCAACGTAATGGGCCTTGTTTCCCGATGCATTGTAGAGTGAGGTCGAGCTGGCCGTGTCATGGTCCACAGCTTGCTTCAATAATGTGCGACCTCCAGCCTTCCATTCCTTTCACAGAGGAGGGAAAAGAAAAGGCTGACACGTGCACTCAGTAGGTCACCATGGGGTCGTTGTGCTTGCTCTGAAATGACAAAGGGAAAAAATCCATGAGTTGTGGACATTGCGTGGGCATAGGACCCAGTCCAACGAGGGAGAATACGATGCAGAAAAGTTACCATACATGAGGGACAAAAGAAACGCGATGCAAAGTCAAGATCGTTAAAGGCTTTGAGAGAAACGAGACAAACAGTAGATACAAGGCTTCTTTGAGGAAAAACGATGGAGTAGTGGCAGCGCAGGGTATTTTGGCACAGCATTGAATCCGAAGTGCAAAGATAGTTGCGGATGAGATTGCCGAAGAGGATGGGGGTAAGGCAGTGCAAGTGAAAGTGGCAGGTCAAAGATGCCTGTGATTTCAGGGGCAGCAGACACGCTGACCTCATAGCAGTCACCATAAAGACACGAACTAGACATGATAACTCAAGGAGATGATAGTAGTTAGCAGGAGTAACAGACATTGGAAAGGGAAGCGTAAACAACGGGTGTTACAGTAAAGCAATGACGTACCGGCAGACAACACCGAGGACCGCAGAGCCAAGAATTCCAAGCCTGGACTAGTCCTCATTCCCACAAATACCGTGCTATCATCGGATGCTCCCAGAGCTCGGTAAATGGAATACTGAGACGTGATGCGCGTAATGACGAGGGATGCAGATCGGACGCGCGAAAATCTCACTGGGCAAAAGCCGTGGCCGGCCGGGCACATCACTACAGTACTATATTCAATTCAATCCTAACACTTTGCGCAGGAGGAGTTGATCAAATGACAAAAGGCCCTAGTGGTATCGACAGTACGTAATCCAGTCATAACCTTCATGGGCCTCGTCGCTCAATCTTCTTACAGGGAACGTGAGCCCGTAGAGAATGGCTCTCTCCCCCCAAATCATAACCTGAATTACAACACTGCTCTTGAAGCACTCCACAAAGGCACTACCACGTGGCTCACCCAAAGAGCCATCTTCGTTGATTGGAAACAGTCTGGCTCCCTCTTGTCTGTGTATGGAAGATGTACGCTTCCTCGCGCTTTCCTAATTTACCTTGCTACCACCAACCGACCTCCATTTTCATAACGGGCTCTGGGAAGGGTGTTCTTATGTATGTCTCCCCCCATTTGTTCCGAATGCGGTAATTTATATTAATTGGGCACCGTGAGACAGACATGAGGCAGTGTCCGCGTGGCAAGCCATCGATTGTCACCGCCTCCCTCCTTCCACTCAATAATAACCAAGTTGCTATCGTCCTCTCACCACGAACAAGATCCCTGCTGCTCCTTGATATATGTCGTCTCAGTCCACCCCTCCAACCACCTCCACTTTCAACTTCCCAGCAATCTTCAACAATGCATTGAAAGCTTACGAAAGGCAAACTAAGAAAGACCTTATCGCACATCCACTCGCCATCCAGTTGCAAACATGTGATTCACCAAGTGCCATTCTAACTTTACTTCACGGCCAAGTCCAACAACTTGGTCGATCTCAGAGCCGTGACGAGAGATTCACAAGATGGCTCAACCCGACAGTGAATGTGTTGTATGCCTTTTCTGCAACGCTCGGAGAGGGCGTTGGCCTCGTGAGTCCCTAGACAAGCAAATTATATGCGTTCTGATATTCTCAGGTATTCTCCCCTGGAAAAGTGATCTTTGCTGGTATTGGGGTCCTCCTCTTGGTGAGCACCTTTATCGATTCCACCGCACCGCGCATACTGATACCACACAGGCGGTTAAAGATGTTGAAACCAGTCGAAGTGTACTTTTCGACATTTTCGAACGTCTCGAAAACTTCTTTCGACGACTCGAGACTTATGCTGCGACTCCGGCAACTTCGGAGATGATGGATGTGATTGGGAAAATCATGGTTGAAGTATTATCTATTTTGTCCATGGCAACAAAAGAGATTAACCAGGGACGAACAAGTGAGCTTACCTCGACTATGCATCGCTGTTGACTGAACAGTCTTCAGAGAAATTTCTGACGAGACTGGCTGGAAAGACGGACGTTGAAGATTCATTAAAGAGGCTAGATATTCTTACACAAGAAGAAGCTCGAATGACGACTGCTCAAGTGCTGAAGATTGCACACGACATCGACGAGAACGTGAAGGGAGTCGATGCGAGAGTTAAGCATGTCGATGACAGAATCAAGGACGTTGATGACAGGGTTAAAGGTGTCGATAACAAGGTCAAGGTGGCCATTGACGGTGCGCAATTTGTGTATGGTTCATTATCGAAATCTTTTGTGAACATCTATGCGGCTAGACGGAAAAGAATTAAAAACGGTCGTCCTACAGACCGCCGACACTGTCGATGAAATGAAGCGTACGTGATCCTTTGATCTCCCCATGTGGGCAGCGCATGCTTATGGACCCATGCAGAGAGCCAATTGCGAGGCGACCTCTGGAAGTGGCTCTCTCCACCCGATCCGTCCTTGAATCACAACATTGCGTGCTCTGCTCACCACCAAGGAACAGCAGAGTGGTTCTTTCAAAACAGTATCTTCAAAGAATGGAAGACAACAAGTAGCCTCTTATGGATTCACGGCAAACGTATGCTCCTCGTACCGTTAGCGCGTCCCACTCCCTGATCACGTGCTGTTCTCATAGCTGGATCTGGGAAGAGCATTCTCTGGTTCGTTCTCGTTCAATCCATTCAATTTAGCCCGCTTATATCGTCGATCAGTTCCACAATCATTGAAAATGTCATTGCCCTTCGCAACGCGGAATCTGCCTCCCTGGCATATTTTTATTGCGATTTTCGAGACGCTGACAAGAAAAGCCGACACAACATACTCCCTTCTTTTCTCATCCAGCTTTCTTCTCGCTCTACGGCTTGTTGCGACATATTATCCCGACTTTATCTTGCACATGACAGTGGCAAACAGAAACCCAATGATGCGATTTTGACACAATGCTTGAAAGAAATGCTTATAGTCCTGGATTCGAACCCCACATACATCATTATAGATGCACTCGACGAGTGTCCCGATGCGCCTGGGATACCATCTGCTCGCGAACAGGTGCTGGCTCTTGTGAAGGAGCTGGTAAACCTCGGATTGGACAATCTTCATATATGCGTTACTAGTCGACCGGAGGCGGACATCTGTTCAACGCTTGAGCCTTTGGCACTTCACAGTGTGTCACTCCATAATCAAAGCGGACAAAAGAAAGACATTGTGGATTACGTCCGGTCGGTGGTTTACTCTGACGCGGAGACGATAATGAGGAGATGGAAGAAGGAGGATAAAGAACTTGTTATCAAGACGTTGACCGAAAGAGCCGGCGGAATGTAAGTGGCGCCTTGCTGTACACATGATTTTTTTGTTTATGATACTGTATGGCAGGTTTCGCTGGGTGTATTGTCAGCTTGACGTTCTGCGGCATTGCCTACCTCCAAGTGTGCGGCGTACCCTCGAGGAACTGCCGAAATCTTTAGATGAGACATATGAGCGCCTGTTGAAGGGGATCAAGGAGGCGAATCGAGACCATGCTCGTCATCTGTTGCAGTGCCTGGTTGTGGCCATTCGACCACTTCATGTTGACGAACTCGCTGAAGTCCTTGCGGTTGACTTCGATGATCCAGAAGGGATTCCGAGATTGAACCCCGATTGGCGGTGGGAGGATGGAGGTGAAGCATTGTTGGCGGCATGCTCGAGTTTAATCACGATTGTTGAAGACAAGTCTTCCCGAGTGGTTCAGTTTTCCCATTTTTCTGTACGGGAGTTCCTTACATCAAAACGTCTTGCCACATCGAGCGAAGCCATCTCTCAATATCATGTTCTCCTGGAGCCCTCCCACACAATCCTCACGCAAACTTGCTTGGGTGTTCTTCTGCAGTTGGATCATCGCGTAGGCAAGGATGGCACGAAGAACAAGTCACCCCTTGCCAACTATGCTGCCCTACATTGGGTGGACCATGCGAAGTTTGGGAATGTGTCGTCACACGTACCGAAAGCTATGGAACACCTGTTTGACCCGGACAAACCACATTTTCAAGGCTGGCACCAGTTGTACGACGTTGATCAGAAGTACTTTAATTACGGTCTTGTTCACTTTACGGGCGCAAGACAACGACCAAAAGCAACCCCTCTATACTATGCGGCCTTGTTAGGATTTCGGGATCTGACAGAACACCTTGTCATCAATCACCCCCAGTATGTGAACGCCCTTGGTGGTCGATTTGGGGCACCGCTTGTCGCAGCATTGGCGGAAAGTCACTACTCGATCGCTGAACTACTTTATGAACACGGTGCAGATGTGAATGTTCAAGACGACAAAAAATGGACCCCACTTGGTTCTGTATGTGCAAGGGGATATTTTGCGATTGCGGAATGGCTTCTCAACCATGGTACGGATCCAAATATCCGGTTGGATGTCTTCGCTTCTGCACTGCACATGTCAGCTTTGGAAGGACAGGTTGATCTTGCTCGGCTACTCCTCAAATACAATGCAGACGCCGAAGCTCTGAATCCACAGGGCGAAACTCCGCTGCACTGGGCATCACACAGCTCTTCTTCCACTGTCGAAGTCGTCAAACTTTTGCTTGGACACGGTGTAAATATAAACGCACAAACGAAGAACCACTCGACCCCCTTGCACCGTGCTTCTCGCTACGGGACGCTCAAAGTCGTACGCCTGTTGCTTGAGCATGGCGCGAATACTGAAATGAAGAACGGAGATGGCAAGACCGCACTCCAGATTGCGACGGAGTGTGGGCGTGACGATATTGCAAAATTGCTGTCAGAATATGGTGGCGAGTGAGGGTATATTTTGGGGCATTCAGGTTTATGGGTTCAGTTTACGGGTCCATCGGCATAGGAAATGTTTTATCTTTTTCTCTTCTATCGTTACATTTATATGTATCGCAGTACGTGATAACGCGATAACGCGTCGTTAGCTGCTTCCACTCGGATTCACATACTCGTATTTGATATTCCTGGCATGCTGTGTTGGCCTATAGAGACAAATTAAGGCAGTATGTACAATTCAGGAGGGAGAAGCTTTTGAAGGTCAGCGAACCCGGGCTTGCAACATACTAACTGGCAGGTGTAATTCATTTTTATGGATGCGTGCTCAGGCGCTCAGGGATCGTAGACGCAGACAATAATGCATAAGGTGGTACAAGAATACATGTAAAAAGGGGAGCTACCTCAACTACAAGAGACAGGCAGTATTAATAAGAGAGTGCTACCAACGGGCCAAAGCCGTTGGAGCTATCCTTTTGGCTCGGCTCGGCCTACTCATAGCCCGGCTTGGCCCGGCTTCTGCCCTCAGGCCTGGTCAGGAAAAGCACTGGATGTGATCGGTGACCGGACTCCGGACTTGGCCGCGTTTCAGTTGCTAGAGGGATTGAGTTGCAGTTTGTTGATCACTGCCACACCTTTGCAGGTTGGAAATACTCCGGCTCCCTATTCTGGATTTATGGAGACCGTACTCTCCGAGTCTCTAGCACTTTCCCCCTTCGATGTTCCTAACCGACCTCCGTTTTCATAACTGGTGCTAGTGTAAGGTCAGCCCTCGCGTTGGGCTCGGAACGGAACGGAACGACGCGTCGGAGCGCCCGCCGCCTCCGACCCTTCCTCAGACATCGCGCGTGCCTCACCTATACCTCAATTGTTTCTTTATTGCTTTATTGACCTACTAGTACATTAAAGGTTACACTCTACGAGGTTGCCGTTTCATAACTTAACTTAATTTGATCTGTGCTATCTTTCCACATACGTCTACTTTGGCTCTCTCCTTGTTCTTCTTGGTCTCCTTTTAGGCGCCTCTGCGTGTATTTAATCTAGACAGCTTTAGCATAGGACGAGACTTGGTCACTTGGACTCGAAAAATGTCATCTTTTTAACACCCTTTCTTTTCTCTGTTTCCTCGAACTCACCAGCGTGTGCTCCGAGCCGCGCTACACTAGCGAGAGTGTTCTTACTAGTACGTACTGTATGTCCCCCCCCTCCAACTAGGGCAGCTCTGCGGTCATTCAGGATATCCACCGCACCTCCAACGATATGTATAAGGGAACTTCTTTTCCGATTTGAAGGACACAGAAAAGCAGCAGGGTATCCCGTACCCTACTACTCCTTGTGTTCAACTCTATCCGGTCAAATCCGATTCTTACTCAAACAAAACTCGTTGTTGCCTTGCACGCGTCCTACCGTCACGAAACCTAGTCGCCCAATCCGGTGAATAGAATAGTGTGGCCTTTATATTGGATTGTGTCTCGTGGAGTTGGCTCAAGCTCCATCGACAAATCTTATCCTGCCCTCGACGAATGTGTCCTGATACTTTCGTGATACCCCTCATTGCCTGGGAAATGTTCTTGGGCTAGTGAAGGGGACTCGCGCTTCCAAATTTATAAAACCGTTTGCGATTAGTCAACCCGAAGTATGACATTCGGGTCAGGTGGGCTGCTCCTAGCCTAGACGCTCTTGCTTTGCACCCCCATACGCTTCACAACCAAATGGACAAAAAGAGTGACATATCACCCATGTTGTTCACTCGGATATGTAATTCATGTTATGTTTTGTGCCCGCGGACCGGCACGGGCTTCAGATGACCCGTGCAGTCGGGATGATTATAGTCATTTGCGGAACCAAGGGCGCGACGCGGATTTTCAAAAAAAATCGCGCGTTTTCGTATGCGGGGAGAAAATTCATCAGAACTTGCTATATTCAAACTCAAATGCTACATATAGTCGTGTATTTTGAGCCTACAGTCCATACTTATAATAATATGTGATATTTGTTCTGAACTTCAGTTGCTTTGACAAGAAAAATCGAGATATGGCGATTGCGACGTGTGACGCGAGGTCTTTGGGCATCTTACTCATACCACCATGCCTCGCAAAAAGAATATGGTGTCAAAACGTCGTCGCTATCACCGGGACATCAAAGAACGTGTATTGTATCAATACTTCACACTTGGCATGGATACAACTGCCATCTCGATATCGCTTGATATGTCTTTGCGAGCCGTTCAGCGAGTCCTGGAGAACTGGGGAAAATATGGGGATGTGTGCAAAGAGAGGGCCAAGAATGGTCGTCTCCCTATTTTGCAAGGGGATGCCGCACAGGTGAGTACTGAATCATGTTCAGAAGCTAAACTTGTAACGATCGTTTTTGCAGTTTATGCTAGCTTTAGTTGACCGCAACCCAGACATTTACCTTGATGAGATCCAAGCACAGATGCGTGACGTGCACGGTTTGACTGTCTCCCTTCAAACAATCTGCAGAACTGTGAAACGCCTTGGCATTACATCCAAAAAGGTTTGGAATATCATCGCATGTTGCGATCCCTCACACTTACCATAAATAAAATATTGATAGCTTTCAGTGACGGCTTCAGAGGCCTGTGATGTGGCTAGACAAGAATTTGCTTTCGAAATAGGTGAGGAGCCTCCGGAAAGACTTGTCTTTGCCGATGAAAGTGCTGTCAATATTTTGACAACATATCGCGAGAATGGCTGGGCACCACGAGGTCGGAAAGCTCAAGTGAAGCAGCGCTTCACTCGTGGAAAGAAGTGAGTACTGTCAATTTGATTGCATAGGGCACGGAAGATGCTTTTTATTTGCGGCAGGTACTCTTTACTCCCTGCGTTGTCAATGGATGGCATAATCTACAGTCATATCAAGTTGGGCAGCTATAATGGGGACGCATTTATTGAGTGGTTGCGGGGCTTACTTGACGTCATGAATCCTTATCCTGGTCCACGAAGCATGCTTATTCTTGACAACTGCCGTATACATCATGTTGAGGGCGTTGAGGAGCTGTGTGAAGAAAGGTATTGTAACAATTTTCCGGTTTGATAAATGAGAACTGACCATGATACAGGGGCATCAAACTTACATATCTTCCGCCATATTCTCCTGACCTGAATCCTATCGAAGAATGTTTTTCATCAGTCAAGGCATATATCCGTAGATTTGGGCAGACGTTTCGAGATATTGTCGAATTTGGAGGGCCCAATGAACCGTATGATTTTCTGTACGCTGCTCTTGATACTGTTACCGAATTTTCTGCACAACAATGGATGCATCATTCTGGTTACTGCTAGTACATGTACAGTGCAACTGTAATTACAATCATTGTCTTTTCTTCCCCTCCACTCGGTCAATGCGCTTTACTTCGGCCTTGAGCTCTGTGAGGAAAAATTGGGAATTACCAGGTGAAAATCCGAAGTCGCTACCTCTCAATTGCTCCTCCGAAAATCCGACAAGTTCGTTGATATTATAGTAGTCGAGCGCTTCAAAAATAGGGCCGTAAGCACGAAGTACAGAGCGTTTTGGGTTGTCATCAGCAAGTTTGTTCAAGAAGTCAGAAATCGCAGGGTATTGTGTGGGCTTCAAACGAGTAGGAGAGCCAGAAGATCCAGACTGTTGAGAATGCGAACAGTGATCAAGGACTGCAGAGTTCGGAATGTTGGAAGGTGGTGGGTACGCATTCAGAGGAGCCATCCAAGGGAACCAAGGTGGGTACATAGAAGATGGAAAATTTGTGCTATTGGTCGCTGCTTGGACAGGATTCAAGTCCGAATAGAAGCCAGAAAAGAGAGTACTTTTGGGCGGTGATCGCAGAGTCACACCATGGGTACCAAGTGCCTAAAAAAGCGCCATCAGCACTGAAAAAAAGCGGTCTAACAATCATACCAAGGCATTAGCCCAGCCCCGTCGTTGCTGGAAAGTAAGTGACACATGTCTTCCGTGCTTGTCCACCTTGCAAAACTTGTCAGGTCCACAAACTGAACAGCTTCGGAGCTGTTTATCAAGGATCATCATTTGTCGACTCTCATTCTCCATCAAATCGTCGTTGTCATCACTGTCGTTGTCGTCAATGCTTCCTTGATGGTCGAGATTGGGTAGTTTGGCTGCTTTCTTCTTTCCGTTCCCAGTGCTCTTTGAGCCCTTCGTTCGTGCGCGCAATGCTGTCATATACTAGGAAACTATGAGAATACAATCCAAACTAGCTAAGGTGCTCACCGGTTCAGGAACAATGATGGTTATTGGGATATTCTCCCACAGCGAGTTCTTCCTATTCAACTTCAACTCCGCATGAGCCACAGACTCCAGCATACCATCCCAGTCATCTTTCGAAATGAGAGACACATTTGGTGCTTTCTGGGGGGCGTTGGCGAGCCTGTATGACAGCTGTGGTTTCTTCTTGACAGTAGAACACCCTATAGCGTCATGAATCTTGTCTAGGAAACTCGAGAACGTTTCCCTCATGATATTTTTAATCAAGAGTCGTTGACTTGCATCACTTGCAGCATGGGGAACGATGAAGATAAGTTCTACATGTTGAATAAAAGTGTCAATATGTTCCCGCAAGCAAACTGTTAGGACTCACTCCTCTCGGGAGCTTTGAGCTTGATTTTGGGCAAAACGGCCTTGGGGGGCGGCTCTTCATCCTCCAAGTCATCATCCATCAAATCTTCAGGTTCACACGATGACACCTCATGGGGAGAAGGGCTAGACTCCAGAGACTGTGAGATCACTGAGACGCTATCATTGTCGACGTCAATGGTATCAAGACCAGTTCCATTATCAAGGGTTGGTAGAACTGGTTCAGGAGAAGTACTGGCAGTTTTGTGGCATTCTAGGGCTTTCGACTTAGCCTTAGCCTTTAGTGTGGCTTTAACCTTTGAAGCTGAGCGAGTAGAGACTTTTTTCGAGCGAGCTTTAGCACGGGCCATGGTTGTGGGAAGCAGAGACGCGTCTCCAATGCTCTCCATGAACAAAAATGTCTATACTATCAACAATACACCAAGATTTCGTACAAGATTCATATATTCTGATGCACCTAACTACTACAGACTTGTTTTTCCTCATGTTTAGATGAAATGAGCTCAAATATAGCGAGTTCTGATGTGTTTTCTACCCGCATACAACAACGCGTGATTTTTTTTTGAAAATCCGCGTCGCGCCCTTGGTTCCGCAAATGACTGTAATCGATTATTAGTCAACTAGTCAACGCGAGTCCGTGACTAGGATTAGTTATAGCTTCCTCGTAGACATAGACATGTGAACCCGTTTATCTTCTGCGCATATAACTCACTGTTGGGCTGTGCTTCGGTATTAACAAAGACGGATTAGTATTCAATTGTCCTAGGTTTTGCAGTGAAGACGGCAACTACACTCTACGATACCGGCTCTCAAGTGAACGAATCACATCTGAGTTTGTAATCCCGTGGGGAAGGGGGAGTTCATACACAAAGCTTATTGAATGCGTCTTATCTCTGCCAGCAGACCGCGATCTAAAACTGGGCGGGCTGGATGGTGAAACGGCCATGGATACACTTGCGACGATCGGGGGAAGGAACGTAGCCGTCGTCGCATTGATTGACGACACAATTTCCCGCGGAGCATTGGACATCTCTGACGTGAGGAAGAGCCGTACAGTCGACTCCCTCAGGACCCCGCTCCGACGGGAGAAGAAAAGGATTCGGAGCGACGCACCCACCACCTATAAAAGAACGAGCGAGTGAGCGACAAGAAAGGAAGTGTACATGTTAACGAGCACGGACAACTTTCGAGTGAGATGGCCGTATTGAGGCACTCAAAGGCAGCTGAGCCGTGGTATACTCCACACACATCCTCGACTCCGTCACAAGTCGCCAACGCATCTTGGTAAGTGAAGATTCCATGGGCGCGAGCTTTTAAATGTGCGTCGACGCGCCGCTGATGGGGGACTGCCGTACCACAACCCTGAGACAGGACGTGAGCTAGAGATACAAAGAGACTAGTGAATAATGTTGCCACCGGAGTGGGCTTACTTTGGTGAAGGTACCACACACGCCGTTGCAAAGTGTATATGGGAATTCGCAAACGCATTGATTCTCATATTGGATGTATGGAGGATCACAGGTAAATCCACAAGGGTTGTCGTTAGTGCACAAAGGCTCCGAATGGGGAGGGTAGTGGCAATTCTGTTTGTTCGAGGAGCTTTCGATCTAAACATTTGTCAAAAGTGAATAAATTATTGTGGATGTCGAAATTAGCAAGGAACAATGGACTAACTCACCAACATCGTGAGATCGTTCTTGACCGGAGTATCACCGTAAGTCTCTACCAGCGCATGAACTATATCATCGGTGTTTATGGAAATGGTCAGCGATGTAA
>QFDX01006550.1:0-31443 GCA_003315875.1 Lactifluus piperatus | reverse complement strand
GCCCCAGCGAGAAGCAATCCGCTGGTCCATTGACATCACTAAATGGTTTCAGTCAGCCTCGAGCATTCCAACGGACGTAGACGCCGAATTACCGACCTTATCCAAGCCGCCAAAGCTTTTTATAGGGATGAACACCAAGTGAGTCGGACTCTAAAAAGAAAAAATACTTGCCAAGCCACGATATAGCCATAAGGAGAAGAAAAAGTGCATCTATCCATGGTCGTGATCCGAATAACCTGACGGACGCGTCCATTAGAGGGAGCAAATGAAATAAGAATTCCGCGGGCGGAGACGCACAATGCGATGAGTACGATGATAGTAATTGATGGCGCTACGAGGGAATACGTCGTGAAAGCAACTGAACGAAGGGTCAGTCCGCTGCAAGTGCGTAGAGGCGACAAAAAAGGTAACTGACGTCGTATGTGGGGGAGGAATTGGCTAGCGAGATAACTGGAAATCCCTAACACGGCGACAACCAAGAGGAGTACAAAAACTTGAAAAAAATAAACCAAGCGATGTCACCCTCAAAGGTTCAGGCAAAGCGATCGGGTGTGCTTACCATATGCGAAAGTCCGCAGATTTTTGAACAAGGCTGTCATCCCAGGAGATCACTTAGGGGTAATCACAGCGTTGGAGCACAGCAGATGAAAGAGGTGTTGCCAGCACGCTACCCCGCGCATGGCCTGCACGAAGCATTGCAGCTGCGCTGATCGCTCCGTTCAGCCGAGCTAAACGGTCATGTGATACGCTTCTTTATATTAACATATGAAAGGAGTGGAAACGTACAAAGTCAATAGCTACTTATTTCTAAACATGCACTAGTACACCACATTGTCATTTCACGCGTAAATGTTCATTGTATAATCCGTAGGGAATTGGATATGTTAGTTTTTCTCTCACCTCCTGGGTGAGACATCACGGCGGTAATAGTCAGGCCTGTAGCGGTCCGTGGTGCGCGAACGTGTCGGTCTCCGCTCGGGAGCGTAAGCCATCTGAGGCTGTCGACTCTGTGGTGGACGCTGTACGTATGTACGCCTCTCGCTTACGTGTCGTTTCGGCGGCGGCTCGGGAGCCGTCGGCGGTTTTGGGTGGGTGCGACGACGATGCGCGGTAACGGGTGCTGGCAACTTGCTAGTCTTTTTCGAGTCACGGCCGAACCAGTCGAAAGTCGTGACAGGAGACAGCCACACTTCTCTGTGACCGTTCATGTGGTGCTTGAGAGCCAAGCCGAACAGCAACAACAGGAATCCCCAGACTGTGGTCAATCAAGTCAACGGATACGGACTCGGTGGTGTATTGTGGAGCGCGCACTGAGGATAACATTGAACAGGGAAAATGCTTCTAGGACATGATACTGGGCTTGGTACGTTTGAGTCGAGACTTGCCCTCTTTTAGTATGACGTTCTGAGAAATATGGAGCCATGAACTCACAGACACCATCAACAGGCGTTAGATCGGTTGCAGAGACAAAGCATTCGACGCTCGCCGCTTCAGAAGCGGAGGATGCCAGAAATGCGCCAAGTGCTAACTCTGCATCAGCCAAGCCAACACGGAAAGCTGAGAAGACGCACAGATCCAGAATGTGCCCATGAGACCTAAGCAACCGAGCTCGATTCTAGTCGACACTGGGTTCATGTTCCTTCTCACGCTGAATGCAGAACTGAACAAAAGGGCTCAATACTTGTCAATACACTGAATGACAGTACACGCACAGCACGAGAATGATGGCAAGGGTTGCCGATGATACGAATATTGCAAATGGTACAAAACGAGCTATGGAGAAGAGCGGTCAGTGAGATACTACTGCCAACCAGAGTTTTTCGTGTAGGACTCACTGAGATCAGAGGAACTGAGTACGCTCTGGAAGTGCACCGCGATAGCCAAACAAATGATAGTCCACAGGAAAACGAGAGCTTATCATAGCGATAAGCTTCGTGTCCACAATACTTGAAGTGAGATGAACGTACAATAAATAGAGGCACGAATGATGTTGAAAGTTGAAAACATTGCACTAGGCGTCTTCAAGAACGTAAAACGAGGCTGGGGACGAGATGAGGTAGGATGATGGGTTTGAGAAGGGCGTCTGTGAGCGGGACGAGATGACGAGCGCATCTTGAAATAAGAAGAAGACAATGGGTTAAGATGGTGAAGTCGTTGTTGTCGTGAGGCAGAAGTGTGGTCGTAAACTTAGAAAGAGCTGGTTATGAGCGGTAATGTGGATAGGACACTGCTATTGATGGACACACGAGAGTGTGGTTTGCAGATGGCCGCACGCTTTTAAGGGCAGAAAATTGAGCACGCCCACTAACACGTGGATTGTGGGGTGTAGGGCGGCGGAAAACCAATCAAAATCAAACAGTCTCGAACTTGAACCTTGCCTCGAGGTAGTCCGGATGTTCGGGAAATGGCGAATAGCCGCCATCTACCCGGAACCATTTAATACTTATCTTATCTTAAGATCTTCTCAAACGTCAAATTGTCTCGGAACCAGTCAAAATTACACCAACTTATACCCGTACCCGTCTGCAACGCGTAAGCGTCCAAAAGCATGCCGAATAATAATATTATACATGCATGATACCATTACTTGAAGTACCTATCTACGGTCTTTAGTGTACACTTGAACAGGTGGTGCAAATGTGAGTGGTTGCTGTGGCGTGACAGAAGCCACAGGTACAGGAAATTATATACCATAATGACCACGCCAAATATGAGGAGCTCGGGAAAATCATATCGTGATATGCCGAGGAGGTGAACGGTCAGGAACAGCATGATCCCCACTAGTGGCGGTATGCAAGGATAACAACACAGCCACATTGTCGTCCGAATCGAGTACGTTGTGTAAAGAGCTCTCTGCAATATGGCAAACCTAATACACAAGTTCAGAAACTAGCGGGTAGACAGGCGGGGATGAGACCTACTCGGCTATAGCCGCCAGGTGCCAGGGAACTCCGTGCCCTTGCGATAATGTTGTGGATAGCGTCGTAGGAATAACGGCGTCTTGGAGAAGGTATGAACGCTGGCTCCACATAGAATATAGAACGATACTCACAAGACGTTCTCGAGTTCTTTTCTGGTGCGAGGGGGGAATACCAGATCAGCACCAGTAAGGTAGCGGCTCAAAGCCTGGTATGATGCGCAACCAGCTATGAGCGTCTCGTCAAGTGATGGGTGTTCCATATCCCATGGAAGGGAATCCTCGCTGCAGGATTAGATCAGTCATGTGAAAAAGTAGGGGTCAAAAGTGATACGGACGTGACGAGGGAGTGGGCCTGAGCCTCGGGAGAGTGAGGGGAAAGGAAGCGGTCCATTGAAGAAAGGTCGTTGACTATCACTGGGCTACGAGGGGCGAGCTAGATTGAGTAGCGAAGGTTCGAGCGGGATTTATAGGGACGGGAGGGCAACTGAACAGGATGTAATGATAAGGTGACGACAGGTAAAACCGACACGCGTGAATAACGAGTGTGGGGCGAGAACAAGTGACGAACAGGAATGGGGACGGCAGAAAGTGAGTCAGTTTTATCTTGTCAAGGCCCCCGATTTCGCACGTTCGATATCCACATTGATACACTTTTTTGGGATTAGTTCATACAGCTGATAAGCCAAGCCACAATCCACAACTGGTGCCGGGTTTTCGGTATTTTTTCGGAACTATAAGTAACTTATAGTACTTATCAAGTCACTTATATGGTTGAAAACGGTATCAGGGGTCTCGCCTGTGGAACGCGTGATAACCCTAAAACCACTTAGCATCAGCATTCCCTACATCTACAATTCTACATAATGGTCGTACAGTCCGCCACTGCTTGAAAACTACGTTCAACATGCTCTCCTTCACTACTCCCATCGTTTGGTTGTCTTGCCTGATCCAGGTTTGTCCCCTGCCTATCCAAGAGCCTTTATCCGGTATGCGCTTGCCTACAGCTGTACGACGAGGCTGATCCTTAGACTTCGGATCAGTCCCACATGCACTCTCAAAATTACATGGCCGCTTTCTTCATATCACTGACATGCATCCTGATCCGCACTATATGGTCGGCGCCTCCGAGTCTTCCGCATGCCACAGGGAAAAGCCCCGGAAGGAGAAATGGCGCTCTGGGTCCTATGGAACTCCGTTCAGGTGTGTCCTTTGGTCTGTCCCTTCCCCTCGCCCTAATAAAGCAGGTCTTAGTGAATGCGATTCGCCTTTACAATTGACGAATCTAACTCTCGATTTCCTGGACAAGAATTGGGCTTCAGAGATAGATTTTGTGGTTTGTACGTTCGAACGCCATGTTCCGTTTAGAGTCCTTCGAAAGAATTTTCTTCGTAGGGACGGGTGATAATGCTCGGTAAGGGCATGCCTCTACAAACTGTCGAGGTGGTGCTCTAATGAAACATATTCCTTCAAGACACGATAATGACCGCAAGATTCCGCGGACGCTGAAGGAGATATATGACCTCAACAGTATGCTAGCAACGGAAATGGAAGATGTTTTTCTCAAGAAGGGTGTTCCTGTGATACCCAGCCTGGGTGAGTTTACAAACGTTCATCCTCGGGGATGTCTGACTCAAGTATGAATGCTTTGACCGCAGGCAACAACGATGTATGGCGTACGTGCTCTCACCCCCCCTCGGTGTGTGTCACTGCTGACGACCTGCCCATATATAGCACATGTAGCTACACTTCCCTCACTGTTGTCGATAAATATCTGACCTCATAATTTTTGCAGAACATCCTTCATGCAGGTTAGCTAGCAAACCTGGATTTAGTAGCTTATGATTCTAATCCGATACTTTCAGGTCCCAACAACATCATCGATCGCTTTTTATCGTAAGGACGTCCTTTCGGTCGATGCCCGGACGTCTGGCGCTCATTTATTGGACATCGAGAATATGGAGCGCTTTCGTTCCTTTCTCATCCTATCAGGTGTTTCGACGGGGGGCATACTTTTCTGTCGAGGTTATCCCAGAAGAGGTCGCAGTCATTAGTTTGAATACTATGTTCTTTTATGACTCCAACAAAGGTAGGCGCTTCTGAGCACTGATCCCTCCTGAAACCCCGCTAATTTCTATCAAATAGCCGTAGGAGGATGCGAATTCCGTGAGCCAGATGACCCTGGGAACCTCCAGTTTGATTGGCTCGAAGTACAGTTAAAGATGTTCCGAGAGCGAGGGATGCAGGTACCACTTATGATTACGTGTGCTCTGTGCCTTTTTGATGGTCTCGTCAGGTTTGGATTACTGGACACGTACCACCGTCTCCAGGCAACTACTTTCCAGAATGTGTCAGTATCCCTAGCAACATCGTGTAGCACACATTCTGACCCGCCTTCTGTCTATAAGTATGTTCGTTATGTGGAACTGTCCCTTCGGTTCCAAGACACCATTCTCGGGCACCTATATGGGGTGGGTCAAGTGGCTATGTGGAGCGATGAATACTGAGTCTCTTTTCGCAGCATAGGAATATTGATCATGTATATGCCATCGTTGCGCTCTATGCTCCCGTGGTCGCTGATTTGAGTTCGCAGTTCTTTCTACTGGAAGCAAGCGACTTAGAGTTTTCATCGGAATCAGATCTGACGGCAGCTGACAATATCACGGCGAAGGGGCATAAAGGCTTATTTGACACTCTCGTTGACGACTTTAGCAAATTGCCGAAGAAAGGAAAGGCAGACCACGGGAACTACGGGGTAGTCAATGTCGCCCCCTCCGTTGTTCCGAATCCGTACCTTCCGTCCTTCCGCATCTACACTTACAACATTACGCAGGCCCGAGACAGTGCGAATATAAAGAAAAAGAAGTCTAAACGGAAGCATGGACACCAACGCGGGGATGGTGACAAACAGAAGCTGTGTAAGGAAAAGAAATATGCGGACTCGTGGCGGTGTAAATTGGATCAACGGTGGCACTCTGATCCAGACGCGCCGAGTCGGATCAATTCACTTTGGTCCCCGCTGGGATATGCCCAGGTGCGTTAATTGCGACTGATCAACAAAGATTTTCATAACGAGTGGCATCAGTATTATATACCAGAAGTGCGTCTCGTGAGCAAGACGAGGAGGCCGAAATTCAAACTGGAATATTTGACATATAGACTGGAGGCGCTCTATCCTAATGATTCTAATAAGGAAACCTCAAAGTTTCAATACCCAATACCACTCAAGCAGCTTCCGAAATCTCTACGCGAAGGGAACCTGACGACGTCCAAATTCGCGCCATATCGGATGGACGACCTAACGATACCGTCGTGGATAGGATTGGCACGACGGCTGGGCGACTCGTCGAGGAAGAAGCTGCGAAAACGATTCAAGCAATATATGTGCATGGGGGAAGGACAATGATGGGAACTTTGGATATAATGTAATGATGTATCAAAAGGCAGGGGGATCAGGGGGTACCTTGTGAGAAAAAGGCTGGTTTTGGGATGCGGTACGGAGGGGGATGATAAAGGGAGCCCGGGTTGCCTTGACCACGAACAACAAGCGTTCGACTCGACAAATTACTTTTCCCTCCCTTTACTTACTTACTCTAGTGCCCTCTCTCTACCCTTGTCTGGTTTTTCTTGTCCCTCCCCATTTGGCGGGGACAGATTCTCCAATATATCCCTCTATACTAGGGGCTGTGCCGTGCCTTTCTATCTTGACGTGTGCACTGTTTCTTTCTTTTTCTTCCTTCCCGACCCTGTATCGCTCTCCTTAACTCGTTTTTCTCTCTCTTTCTAACCTCCATCTCAATCATCCCATCTTTCGCGTTAATTCTTACCCCCGTTCATCGTCTTCCGGCTGGTCCGCAGCTAGACCCCAAGAGCGGCTTCCACTGTCCTTCACTCGACTATATTCAATCACAGCCACCACCGACCTTCCGATTTTCCCTCTTGCTTAATACCCCCACTAATTTGCATGGCCACCGCAGTCAATTTTCATCCGATGGCCTCGAATCTACCTCTCGACTTTATGCCCATCCACCACAACCATTCCCGTTCAAACTCGGTCTCATCCTCACCTAATTCTAGGCCCCAGTCTTCCCAGGGTGGGGTTTTGCGTACCGCGTCGAATATAGGACCGCTTTCTGCCGAGGACTTCTTTCGCCCTTCCTACCAACCTCGAACGAACCCCGAATCCCACATACGCAACCCCGCACATCCCTCCTCCATTTTCCCCCTTCCTTCCTCTGATCTCATTTCTTCTGCTGACTCTCCCCCCAATCATAACCTTACCAATCCCGCCCTGAAGAACCATATCCGTGCTTCTCATATTCGGGCCAGGGCTGCTGCCTCTCCCTATCCCCGGGATGCAGACAGCGTCCACTCGTCCTCCAGTGAGACAGAAGATCCTTCCATGTTCCTCGCCACCGGATCTCCTGCGGACTACTCGTCTATGTTTCCTGGCGGCCCTATCGTTTCCAGTCAAGATACCATTCATGCCACCGGCGCCTTTGGGCGCATGACTCTCAGCCCCGACCATACCCTCGAGAAGCTCGCTGCCAACGTTCGTGCCGCCACAACTACCAGCGCCTCAGATCGTGCGAAGCAAATTTTTGTTCAAGCTTGGTGAGCTATTTACTCACGACTCTTTTGTGTGAAAAATACTGAATTTGTTACAGGTTGACAGCTAACTACGCTCCTTATCCTGATGGCAACGTCCCTCGTCAGGGACTTTACTTCTCTTACAGAAGGGTGTGTGATCAGTATGGGATTCCTCACATCAACACAGCCACCCTAGGCAAGGCGATCAGGCTATGCTTTCCCACGATCAAGACGCGGCGCTTGGGTGTGAGGGGGAATAGCAAATACCACTGTATGTTTCATCAATTGTTGATTCTCCGTCATAACGCCGGGTTTGCTGTACAGATTGCGGGATCCGTCCGGCGACGTCTGCTGAAGCCGAATGGCTACAAGATTACATCAGGAAGTCCAATAATACGGCCGCTCAGCAGTCTGTTAATGCTGCTCGCATTGCGAGCGAGCAGGCCGAGGCATCGTTACGGGGAGAGGACCGCTCTGACGAAGACGAAGAGGAGGATTCAGAAGGTGCAAGCTCCGGTAATGCATCAAAGCGGAACTCCCTCGCTCTGAATAATGGTGTCAAGAGCCCGATCCTTTACCCCGAGGACCTCGTGGAGAAGACTCCCACAGCTGCTACCATTCTGGCTCAAGCTCAGGCAGCCCCCCGTGCTGGCTCTTATCCTCCACAGGCCCCGATAAGGCGGCATACGGGCCCAGATGGTTCTGTTTCGATGCAGTCTCACCCCTCGTCAGCTGTTGCATCCGGTTCCTATCCTTCTTCTCAGCAATCCCTATCTATCCGTCAGATGTCACACTTCCCATCCATTGAGGAAGCAATTGGCTCTAATTCTTCTACATCGGCACACAGCGTGGCTGCGCGCGAGTTATGGGGTTGGTTTGTGGACCACTTGGATGCTTTGCTGGACAGCGTCCGTTATTTCCGCTTCGATCAGTTCGAGATACACGTACGATCTTTTTGGACCAATCTGAGCGGCAATCATCGAGAAGTGGCTCACGCTCCCGCGATCGCTGGCCTTATGGCAAAGGGTGATGCAATTGTTTATGATGTGCGTCTACGTCGGGACCTTGTGGCTGGGCTGTTGCTAACGTGGATGATCCAGGAAATCTTGGAACAATTACGCTCGCAATTACTCTCACCAATTCCGGCGTCATCCATAGCGAGTCTGCGTCAGCTGGCAGACAAGATGGAGAAAATCTTGCTCATGTCACTTGAAGGGTACGGAAATACCTTTGTGGAACCCAAAGTCGAGTTAGGTGCACGTTTCGGTCATCTTGTCTGTAAGTGACGTGCTGTTACAACCGTTGCTATTGGTCATTAACTTGTACCAGTGCGATTCCTCGACATCTACCAAGTCACTCAAGCCTTGAATACCGTCCTCACCAACCAAAAGCAGCTTGCAGAAATGCGTCGGTCTTGGGAGAAGATTAACTTTGAGTCCGTTAGAAACCAGTCGGCACTCGTGTGCAACTGCCGACACGAAGACCTCATTCAACTACTGGAGGTAGAATTTCGAAACTTAATGGACAATCTTGCTAAGAGTGCAGAGCCTGTGCGAGACATAATGGCGTGGGCGGACAAGTGTTGTGAACGGTTGTTGAGCACTGGCTCCAGCGAAGACAGGGGTGCCATGAGCTCGCGAAGTGTCCTGATTCGATGGGGATATGTGACAAGCCAGGTCATGAGGGATCTTGTACGCCATTCTGTCTGTCGTATTTTTGTTTTTCACTCACAGCAAATTTTACAGACCATCCGCAGTGATCCGACCTTCGGCGCATATCAAATTCTAAAGTTATTCTTGGAGTAAGCACTCAACTAGTCACTGTGCAAACTTGACGTTAAAATGTATAACCCACAGCGACTGGATCGCGTTAAACGTTCTGCGAAACGTCGCACTCTCGACAACATCTGTTGCTGCATCCGTTGAGCCTGTCATGCAGCAACACTTTATCACACTTTCTCCGATGATCGGGCAGGACTCATTCGGCAGCAATCAGCCGGCTCATCTTATGGGACATACCCCCACGACTTCGAGCATGCTTGCGGCATTGCAGCAAGAATCATACCCCTCTGGTCCGCTCGATCCATCCTCAACAGGTTTTGCACCTGACAACTACGGCCTGCCTCCCTTCATGGATACTTCGGGAGCGCAAGACGACGCCCTTGGAGGCGTTCACCCAGGAGGCTTATCATTTCCCGATTATGTAACCAGCTCTGGGAGCACTTTTGATGTCACGTTTACGCCACAGGACCTAGGTATCGGTGCGAGCGGCCCTACGAGCGGGGAGCAAGGACCAGAGGGCGAGGTTGTCAAAACGGAAGGCTGAGCGGCGTCCGATCTCGCGCATATAGTAAAACAGTTCGAAGCAGGGTTCTTGCCATGGATTCTTGTCGGGATTTGTTTATATTACCGCTGTGCCCGCTGACCAGTATATGTTGGGTCATAGTACTGCCGTTCGTATTTGCTGCTTTCATCTTTTGTTACTTATTTATATCCCTCGTTACCGTGCTCTGTACCCACAAATTCATCTCTTTATCTTGTAGTAATCCGTGGCAACCACGATGTGTATACATCGCGCCTGCGTTCGTTACCATTCCCAATGTCTCGCTAAATTTTCGAACGCTGACTTTGATGGTACCGGTCCAGAAATCGTGAAATTATTATACCGCCGTTCATGCATTCATGGGTGGTAATGTGAGCGTGCATTTAGGGATCTCCGAGTCATATTCACATAAGGCTACATCTCCGCATTTGCTTACGGCTAGGGGACGTGTACGAGACTCGTTGGCGTGGAAGTAATAATTTAATAGCCTATCAGTTCGCATTTACAACACCCGGTTCGCACTTTTCGCATATCTCACCATCCGCTTTACCAGTCGAACTTCGAATGTAACTATGTCTTCGCTGGACCAATCCCCGCCATAAAATATTGAGGTATTTTGAGTAGTAGTAAAGGTAGGTCATTTCTGGAGGGTGGCCATGGCTCTGTGACGGTCAGATCAGACCCTCTCTGACCGGACTGTATATCTCACTCACTTGAGCTGGGAATATTTATTTATTCACGTCACATGTGGGTATTCATCAGGAAAATGGAAATGGAAAATTTTATTAAATTTGCACTTGTCTAATAAGTGAAAATGTGCATTTAAAACCAAAAAAAAAATAGGTAGCCTTTCACAAAGAATGTGCCTTTGCAATTTGGTGAATGGTGCATGAGAAGTTACCGATGCTCCGAAGGTGCGGTTACGTGGGGTTAACTGATGTCCTTTACCATGTTAACCTTGTGCGTAGCCAGCCAGACAATAATTATGACAATGATTATATACAGCTGGTCTACTGCAAGACACTGATGAGACGCATTGAGCCGTACGCGGTTGCGTTATTGGAATCAGCAACAGGAGGCAGAAAGAGTGCCAAATTAAAACAAGCCGCAAGCCATTTTGTAACTCACACTCCTGCTTTCTGTCCAATCCACGTGGACAATCGTCCTGTCAGGAGGATTAAGGACAATCAAGCCTCACACCCACTCAATACGATTGTCGTGGTCCCGAGTGATAAGTTACAATATGATGATGTGCATAGTCCTGGAATCCAAAGTCCACGTCATGACACCTCCGTCTCCTGCAGACTCTCCGACTTTCCTACCCCAACATCTGACGCTAGCCCGTCAGAAACTTTGAGCGTACCCAGCTCCGGGGCGGCCGCCACAGAGCTGTCATTGGACCAGCCGTCACGCGACACAGCACTGTCCCCTTTGCCCAACGTAAGGCGCCGAATCTCAGCTTCCGCCTTGGAGATGGCATCAGCTGTCACACGGGCTTGGTTCGCCTCGAACCAGGCCTTCTTCGTCTTCAGGTCCTCGACCACACGAGGGAGGTCAGTTTGGGAGGAAGGTGGGGGTATGGATAGCGCGAGGAGGGCCGAGAGCGTCGCAAAGGGAACATTGATACGGGATGAACTCGGCGTCGTATCAAGGGTGGGAGCCCCGTTAGCTTTGTGACCTTTCTTGCCTTTGCTCTTGCCTTTGCCACCAGCGAAATAAGCCTCCTCTTCCTCTCCCTTCTTCTTGCGTGGTACAAAGTTGTCTGGAGCAGCTTCTACCTGCCGAATGTCCAGCGTCGGTTTCGTGTCATCAGTCTTCTCAGACGAGACGATGGCAGTGGCTGATTTGCCAGTGAAATAATCGATAAGCGTCTGACAGTCCTCGATCTGCACCTCGAATGCAGGCTGAGATGCTTCTTCCCGCAGTTGTAGTATGCGAGCCTTCCGCTTCTCCTCTTCCTCAGCCTCCTTCTGTGCACGCAAGCGCTCCGCACGCCGAGCCCGATCCTCGTTGAGCTTTGCGTAGTACCTATCATTTGCCTCTCGGAACCGCGCAGTTGACTCACGTCGCTCGCCGAAAAGACCATCGATTTGTTGCTGTAGCGCGGTCCGCTCGTCAAATAGCCTCGACCGGTCCGCATAAAGCTCGTCGTCTTCCTTCTTTATCTCGTCCAACTCAGCTTTGATGGCATCATAGCGTTCGGACATGGCCTTCGCCTCAGGATCATCAAGCTGCTTTTTGAGTTCTTCTACCGCCGCACGATCAGCATCAATGGCGTCAGAATCAGCCTTGAAATTTTCAACTGCCCTGCGAAGGCGCTTGGTCTGTTGGATCTCCTGAAGCGCACGCTTCTCATCTACAAGTTTCATCAGACCGGATTCCACTTGTTTATCAAGTTTCCTGAATAAAGAACGTTCAAGCAATGCGACAGAAAGAAATGAAACAAATATGCCTAATATGTGCGTCCACGTCCTCGACACTTCTGAATGGTATTTTACCTCGGGCAGCCTGGAGGTCCTTGACCTATAAGAAGTACCGGTAATGTAAGGTCGAGAATACAGGTGTTAGGACAGCAGTGCCTACCTTCTTTTGGATACCCTCCTGGAGGGTCTTGATTTGATCAAAAATTTTACCGCGGGAAGTCTTATTGCCGGACTGCAGGGTGCGTAGTTCGTCCAGCTGAGCCCGAAGGGCGTTTCGCCTCTCATTTCCTTGGCCTCCTTTGGTGGCCCGAGATATCTTCTCCTTGAGGACAGCCTGTGAAATGTCAGGTATGGCCAGTAGTTAGGGACTGTCAGGAACGATGCAACGTACCAGCTTCTCTTGCAACAAATCCAACTCTGCTTTATTTCTTTGTTGCTCAGCTTCATAGGCCGCCTTGTCAGGTTTGCCTGAGGTTGCACCGGGGGCCTTGGCTGGCAAGCTGGCTACTGGAGCAGAGCTGTTCGAAGTGGCCGGTCCCTTGGATTTGTTGGTACCATTCGCAATAGACTTAGTTTTTGGTGCAGACATGAGGGCGAAACAGGAGAATTATAAAAGTGGGGGTGGAGGAAGAAGTTGAGTACGTTGAGTATTAGGACAGGACAAGTCAATTGTGAGAAATGAAAAGACGGCTACGTTTGACATCCGGGAGGTCGGTCGCTCGGTCACCGGACCCGAATTGTACACGCACCCGACCAGTCGGAGAACTCTAGAATACAACAAGTTGGTCCAGCTTAGATACCTCCTTAAAGCACTCGTCATAAAGCTCCTTGTAGTCTTTCTCATCATCTCCTACTTTACTTTTACCCCCCCGCTTCCCATCTGGGCATATCATAACACAACTTGTCGGTCGTTTCGTAGAACTTGCGTGGCCCAATTCTTCTTTCGATGGTACGAAAATATACGGAATGTGTGCTTCCTCACTCAAAATAGGGAGGTGAGAGATGATGTCAATCGGTGTGATGTCCGCAGCGAGAACCAATAGTCTGTTAATACACTTGGGTCAGCGAGGCATTCCACGCCGAGAATTAGTAAAGTATTAGCAACGCACCCTTTCTCTCCCTTGCGGATGGCCTTCGCGACTTCTTTCACACCCCGCTTGACTTGACGTGCCCTTGAAGCTGTTGAAGGATGTGAGATAATCTGACCAGAGATCATAATACTAAGATAACCCACCCTTTTTGACTGTTTTCTGAAGCTTCCTCAGCAGCTTCTTTTGAGCAAGCGGATGAGCTATTGGTGAGAGATCCTCTACTGGAATGACAATCTCATCCTTTTCCTTCTTCGGTGATTTCGTCTTCTTATTCTTGCATCACTTTACTCTCCTCCGGACAAGCAAGACGTCACTTACTTCCGTCTCGACATCCTCCTCTGCTGCTGCAGGGACAGCACTAGATACATGCTGCTTCTTTTTTTCGGACTTGTCCTTTGCCATGGTTTCGGGATTGAAGTCACTGAAGGTTTGAGCTCAACAATTCGATGAACAGCTCCTTGTCGCGGCAGACATTTCCTTATGGACACGTGACCGTCCTCAATTCCATAGATGGCCAGGAGACTCTGAGGTGGTCCTGCCAGTGGGTTCAATCCCCAGTGGGATTTTTTTAAATTCAACGCAAAGCCTGACTCTATATGGGGCATCCAGACAAGCTACGATCGGAACTAAAAGAGGTGGGGGTTGCAAAGCACACAGCACTGACAGCGGGCACACTCAGAAATCAAGCTCGGGATCAATTCAGCGTGCGGCCTTCGTTTTTTCTTTTCCTCACGCAACACGATGTCTACCAAAAATTATTGAATGCGTTCAAAGGTAGTACTGGATGCTATGTATCAATTTTTGTGGCAGTTAAGTAAGAGAGAGTAGAAATTTTCAAGGTGACCGAATGAGGGTCAGCCCGAAGGAAGGGTCCGAGTCAGGCATAGTACTAGTAACCGCTCACTGATATTGTCCTCGCGGAACGGTGTTCAAGATTCATATGTTTCCTGTCTCCACCGCCTCATTGTTCTCAGGTTCTAATATGTGCGGTTCCCCCCTGCCTCTTAGTAGGGGCCATCTCGGTGGTAAAGAACCGTGACACTCTGTCTCGTCTACGCCCTATCGTTGGCATCTCCATCACTTCCTTTCTCGGTACAGTCAACCCGTTCACCCGTTTCTCATCACCATAAACCGACCTGTGTCACCTTGTATTTGGTCCATTTAAGCTCGACGATCTGCATGAGTGCGATTCCAACGTGGGGAATGGCCACGCTGCATGAGCTGCCGAAATTCAGATCTGGTTGTACACACGTCTGTGAAGCTTGTGAGAATATTCGGCGTGCGAGACGGCGAGTTTCTTTTGCCTATTTGGGGGATAGATCACTTGGAATGTCTCAGGTGTGCGATACTGGGCCCGATATTCACATAGATGTCCTTGTCAAAGGGCATTTAAGACTGCAGCCGCTCAGCGCGTTTATCGTGGTAGGCGCATGAATCGCGGAAGGCTCAAGGGAGGTAAGGGTGTGTATGTTAGACGCCGCATGGCTCGAAGTCTCCGTTGCAACGAAAGAGCCTGTGCTCCTCAACTGTGATTCTATGCAGAAAGCCTTGCTGCGAGAAATGCTGTATCCACGCGGTTATAGGCTGCGTAGTCACCACGTTGTGTGTTGCCAGCTGTGATTGATACTATCCCTTGGCAGTGAAATGAAAGATGAGCTGTATTGGAAATTTTGTTTCAAGAGGTTTAATATCGATCCCTTCCGAAGGCTTGGCGAGGTGAAAAGTGAGCTGTAGTTCCCGAGAACAACTGAATGCATGTTACCTCGGCATGTATCTGACTCACGTACCTCTACTTTTCTGCCTCCTCTCCGTCAGCCGTTGCGACGGCCACTCCTCGCAGAAGTCTCAGCCATACCCAAGCCGATCCCTGAGGTTCAATATCATACCACCAGTTAAGTGCAATCGACAGGCCAGATTGTCGGACGTGGTGCCACCAGCCGGCTGGAAGGTAGAGAGTCTCTCCCGCCTTGACATTAATACTTATAGGGTGCGCCGTATCTGGCAGAGATCCGGGTAGTTCTGGATATAGGATTGATGACCAACGTACTGGCGGTGTCGTAGAAAGTGATGGCTTCAGGAGAAGTGGAGAGTCATCGAATTCCCGCTCATATCTTGCATGAGAATACAGTCGCTCTAGATACAAGCGTTGGAGGTTACAAACAAGTTGGAGTGATTTTCTGAACGTCAAACCTCTTAAGCACCAGCCTTCAGTGGGCGGAAGGAGCAAAAATGTCTTAGACCCTCTCACGACGTGGTATATATTCTCGTATGGATCTGTTGTCTCGTCACAGGACATCTGCGACAGGGGTGGATGCAAAGACAAACGGACCACTATGAATACTGGTGACGCTCCTGCTGTCACCAATCCAAAGGTTAACTGCGTCCGGGCATCTGCCTAATGCTTCGCTGCACCAGGGGATCTCGGCAGGAACGTCACCCCTGAGATTGGCAAGTTCACAGTCACCCTCTGTGTCCCCAGAAGTGAAGTAGCTGCTCGAGAATAAATTGCCATTCTGCGACTGGAGATAGCAGACGTCCTCCTTAAAATCATTGTTTTCGCCTAGGGGTAGGTTATCGGCTTGCCTTCCTGGCTCTATTTCAGGCTCTCACTGGGTGATCCAAGTTTTGAGAGAAGAGATCTCATGGTCATCTTTTGATGATATGGCTCGGCGAAATACCACTTCCCATCAGGGCTAAGAGTGACTGCATCAGCATACCTGGCAAGCATCAAATAATGAGTGTATGGTTCCATGTCATTATCAGAATCTGACCCATTTGGTGTAACTGCGACAGAGAGGGGATTGTCTCCCATGGTGTCTATGAGATATTTGTCTGACCAGCGCTGCAAGCCGGGAATGGCATATCCTGCAATCAATGTCGTTTCATGGAAACTCTATAGTGATAGCTAAAATTCACCCTTTATCAGGACGGGTCGCGATATGTGGCAAATTCGAGAGAATTCAACAGCAGATGGCGGGGACTCCAGGATGTCATAGTGGTCACCATTTAATCCTAAGCAGAAGTATTTCACTTCACAACCACTAGACGGACGTGCTTTTCACACCTACCATAATACTCTGATGATATCCAGCGCAGAGTGTCTGGGGAGACGCACGGAATATCGTCCGGGTGACTATCCATACAGTACTACGATATGGCGAGTGTGCCAAGAGTAGGCAGGCGACAAACTACTGAGCGGGCCGAGGCTTGTAAGCTTTGTGATTCGTGACGAGCGTGACATGTCGCGACTTTCAAGTTCGTGAACTAGGAACGCGGCCCGCGTCCGAGTTCACTTCCTCACACCTTTCCATCCTCACCAACAAGTCAATGAATGAGCTTGGGAGACGGAGTTCCAGAAAAGGGAAGGGGGAAAGTCAGGTGAGTGATGCGGCTGAGTTTCGCCTCTGTACGGCCTGATGAGGTTGAAAACGCTGGGCTGGACGCGGCAAATTCAGAAGCAATTCAAGCAAGGGACTTTATTTGACCATTTTGTGGTGACAAGAAAACAATCCCCTGCTCCGGCTTTCACTAGGCCGGGTGATCCGAAGGATGACGGGCTAGAGGCGCAAACTGTCATCGAGCAGGCTGGTGCAATGCATTGTTTGGGCGCTCCTGAACCACGGGAACCCTGCCCAACGCAAAGCGCGGATGTTATCTTTCCTTCTGTACATGATTCTGGCTTCAGCGGCCAAAGTAATGCAGACGTTAATATCGGTGCGCCTGCAACATAGTGATACTTCTTCTGCTGACTTGGTGTACAGAACAAAGGCAAGGGAGTTGTTCCCTAGACGTAGACCAGGAGGATATTCCTCCGCCTAGTTCTTATTACGTGAGCTCGGCTGCTAGTTCCCCGGCTGATGTCGGTCTCGTCGTTGTTTCAGACTCCCCGGAATCTAGACCGAGTCCTCCTTGCGGGGACTCTCCTCGCATCATTGATCTCACACTGGATGAAGTAATGGAAAATTCCCCTATTCTCATTGAGGGGTCACCCATTCGCGCATCACCATGTCCAAAACCAGCACGCCGTTCACATGTACCCTTCCGACTTCCGCCCCCCGAAAGGCTAAAGCAACTGAAGAGCAAGGCATTCGCCGATGCGCCGTTTCCTGATGCTTCTATGCAGCACGTACGGGACTCTGTAATGAGTGTCCTGGCAACGCCTATCCACTTGGCTCGACGGCGACGGGGATCAAATAAATTCCTTCCAGAGTGTGGTCCATGTATGCCGTTAAAACAGGTGCAACTTGCAGATGAAATCTCAAACGGGCATATCAGGTGCCAGCACCGCGTTCCCGCTTCTGAACGGCTGGAAGATGCGAATGCCGTCCTGAGCTGCCACGAGAATCATCACCCCGCTATTTCTTCGATATTTGGACTGGCTTCTGAGCTACGAGGCGCAAAGGAAACTTCTCAGCAGCACTGGGTCCATAAATGGCGCCCACGTCGAGCAGAGCACGTCCTTGGTAACGAGCAGAATGCTTGTTATCTGCGCGAATGGATGCACGCGTTGCGACTGCATTTCGATACTGCGTCTTCGTCTAACATCAAGACGACCGGATCTAAAAAGAGTAAATCAAAAGCAAATTACAAAAAAAGGAAACGTGCTGAACAGCGCCTCGAAGTTGTCCGCGAGGTGACAAGAAAGCGGCAGAGGGCGGGAGACTTAAATGGGTGGTTGGTTGATGACGACGATGACGACGACGACTACAATACCAACGAGGATCACGAGGCTTACGAGGACTTCAGTGACTGCCCCTTACCTAGTTCGCGGTATCTCGCGGATCCCCCCACCATCTCCTTTGGAAGGAAAATCCGGAACACCATTCTCTTGGTTGGCCCGCCTGGCTGCGGAAAGACCGCAGCTGTCTATGCCTGTATTGAGGAGCTAGGCTGGAGTGTGTTTGAAGTATATCCCGGGGTAGGAAAACGCGGAGGCACCCATCTGGACGACTTGATCGGGGATGTGGGTAAAAACCATACGTTGCCTCACCCTTTACTGTTCCACCGCGGACGTTCAGGGCCTCCCTCGCCCACCAAAGGGAGTTCTAAAGACGGCGTCGACGCTTCCGACAAGCTTACAGAGGTGGAGGTCCATCCACAGTCGGTTGTTCTCATTGAGGAGGCCGATGTAGTGTTTGCCGATGAGGCAGGCTTCTGGCCGTCCGTCGTCGCATTTATCAAGGACTGTAAGAGGCCAGTCGTCATCACGTGCAATGGTGAGATGATATTCTCATCAGGTCGCTTACACTAGCACTGATGTGCGAGACGTTACCTACAGATGCCTCCCTGATCCCCGTTGAAACCCTGCCACTGCAAGCCACTCTGACCTTCAGCCAACCACCTACGTCTCTGGCTTTGTCGCTGTTAGGAGCAATCTGTCAGATGGAGGGTCGACTACCCGCGGAGCCGGAAGAGGTTCCATGTTCTGAGGGACAAGTCTCCACGACTGACCTACGCCACTGCATAAGCCAACGCCAGCTAGGTATTGCTAACTCTGATTGTCAAAGCCATGGGCGGCAAGCGGGTAGGGTAACAGATATGATTTTTGCGCTTCGGGTTAAACACGAAAAACCTACGGAAAAGGAAACAGAGCTAGATGAGCGCAGAAACCTATGTGCTTTGCTGCAATCGCTCGGAGGCGCGGACTCGGCATCACAGCTTGATGCGTGCGTTCTTCCCTGCCAACCACACGACTTGGAAATCGCAGAAGACCATCCAGACGACCAAGTCGGTCACAGAGCACTGAAACCCACACACCATCCTAGAATGCCGGTACACCCGGAGTACTACTGGCGGGACATAGACATTGCCACGGAAGCGTTACGGACATTCGAAGGTGTACTAAAGCGGCGTTTTCCCTGCATGCCGGTGGACGACACACGTGAAATAACATCGTGGCCGAGTAGTGAACAGTATCGCAGCCGACTATGGGAGGGATGGAAGACTGATGCAACTTTGGGAAGCATGGTGGATCTTCCTCGGCTATATCTGGATTATAGGCCACTGATCGGGGTGATGGTGAGAGAGGAGGACAAGGAGATAGAAAGGGCGGGGGAGAGGACGAAGGTCAGGAGCGGACGGCTAACACAGAACAGCCAAAGGAGACAAAAGGAGGATGTAAGATGGCTGATAGCTACGGAGGAGTTGAGAGGGGCAGTAAGGGCGGGAGGGCTATGCTGCTCGTGGTGATCGTGACGAGAGGGGATTGCACGTGGTCGGTGTGTGTTAAACCACGTTGTTGAGACTTGACAGTATACACAACTGGGGCTGGGGCCTATTACCGCGTCCGAAGGTCGTCTATATACCTTTCACCCATTTGATTCATTACCCATTGCTATGGTCGAAAAAGAAGGGAAGATTATTCAGTCTCCCTTCCCCCAAAGCGAACGTTCTTCCTCAGACGTCGTCCAACCTCATTTGAATCTCCGTCGAACCTCTGGAGATTCATCTCCTCTCAAGGTACTCTATTCTTCGTCTCTGGTCGCATCATACCCTTTCACAAACTCCCATCAGAGTCAAAGACGAGGTTCAACAACTGACTCATCTCTTCTCGCGAGCCCGAGTCTTACCTCCAAACCCCCACATTCATCTGCTCGTCCTCCCTTCACTTCCACCGACCCCGACACCCCACGCGACCCTTCTCAGAGACCTAGCCAGTCCAATTCTCGACCGCCCTCCCCTTTCAAATATTCAGACAGGAGCTCCAACTCTCCCGACCGTTCACATACTCGTGCGCGTCTCGTATACTCCCTCTCCCTCCTAATCTTACTTTACCCAGTATCGTCGTCACGAAGACCGTCAATCGACGTGTCTGAAGGTACAAATCCCAGTGAGTTATCAGTTTCCGTGCTTGTTATTCCCTCTGCAAGCGCGAACGAGCTTTTCCTTACCGAGCTGCGTTGACAGTCATGCATCCCGCCCGTGACCCAAAGCACAAACCTACCCAGACTGGACACTCTTCTCCCAGCCACACTCAGACCGAAGGTGGGCCTCGTGTTATCGTTCGTACATCTTAACCAATTGACGCGTACGGCAACATAAGTGACAGTAACAGGTATAAACTCACAGACTCCGCAGCGTGGCTCCACCTCGCCATCTCTGCCTCATGGCACAAAGCGCAAACTATCTTCTGACAGAAACATGCCAACACCAGGTGGTGACGAGATTGACTTGCAGCTCATTGGTCCGGGCGTCCCATCCCCGATTAACATTGGCCTGGAGGGTCCCGCGTTGAAAAGGCGTGGCTCCATTGCCGACACAACGCGGGTCAGCCAGACGAATATTTTTGACCGTCGACACTCTATGGAAACCCGTCCAGCTTCCGGGGGCACATCATGGAGAAGTGGTGATCGACGTGACCCATCATCGTCAATGTTCACCAGTTCTCCCAGCAGTTATTCTCCTCTCGCGTATTCTGTAGACTCTTCGCACGGCCATCCACCTGGTACAGCCCCTTTCGCGTGGCATTCAACACAGTCCCCCGATCAATCGTCAACTATTCAGAGTGAAGGTGATGGGTCTAGCTCTAGCCGACCGTTCGATCCAAACCCCGTCCCGCCCTTAGCCATGGTCTCTTCTAGTCCCTTCAGCCCGGAGCGCCGCATGTCCGTCCCCACGAATCTTCCCTCCCAAAGTTCTACAGTATCTCGAGTCCTGAGATCAAGGTCGCGACCACCGTCTGGTGGACGCCCTCGTACTGCCGATGCTGCTACTGAGTCAGCAACATTGCAGACTGCTGCTGAAATTGAGTCCGGCGGACCTGCTTCCTCATCGTCATCAGCCGTTCCACTTTCGTTGGCTGCAAAGGATTCGGGAATGACACCATACTCACGCTCTCCGGAGTTACGCGTTTCGCATAAGCTTGCAGAGCGGAAAAGAAGAAAAGAGATGAAGGATCTCTTTGACGAGCTACGAGATCAACTTCCAGCAGATCGTGGGATGAAGGCCAGTAAATGGGAGATCTTGAGCAAAGGTTCGTTTATTGTTCGTTTATTGTCCCGGCGCTTGTTCAATGAAGCTGACATGCATCCTGTCGCACAGCAATTGACTTTATCATGCAGCTGAAGCAGGGCCATCAAGAAATGAGTCGAGAGATCGACATCTTACGCCATGAGCTCGAGAGCATACGCGCGGGCGTCCCGTCGTTCGCATCAGGTGCACCTCACCCTAGCATCTATACGCCAGCGCCACCTGGTGTTGTACCTTATCCTCCACATCCGTCTGCTGGCCACGCTTTGCCACCACATCAGCCTCCACAGGTATCAAATCACCAACCAGGACCTCCGCCGCAATCAGATTCGCGCCCAGGTTCTTCGCAGAACGCCTTCAACGCTTCTCCCGCGCCGCAGGCCGGGGGTAGCAGCGGACCGTCCGGCGCAAAGCCCGATGCTTCATCAACTTAGGTCATCTGACCTCTGCTCGTGGCTCTATGTGCTATTTCATTTATTTGGCTGTCGAGTTTTAGTAGATAGGCCATCACACATATTTACAAAGGTTGGCTCAGTTGCTGTCTCACGTACACTCGGCCCCCGTTAAGGGATCACCACGCGTATAGCACGCACCCATCACTTATCTGATGATCATGACATGCCAAGCGCCGCCGAACTTCTGTATCCCCACTCACACGTGCTGAATTTGTGTATTATTAAGCATTACGAGATAGATGATGCTGCTTTATTTGGTTGTGTAGCCCAACGAGGAAAATTGAGGGGAAAAGCATAAGTGACAAAAGTTACAGGTTGATAAGATACGGTGGACCGGAGGTAGAAGGCGCTCAACGAGCGACTTGTCCGTGAAAGTCACATTGCACGAGCGGACATCATTTCGTGTCCATGGGACTCGGAGATGACGCCTTGCTCCCCACAACACTTCCGCCACGGTAAGCGCTCCTCAATACTAGGATGCCATTCTTCAGCTGTGCGACCTCCTTTATAAGCGCAGTGAATTTGGCTTTCTGTTCGTCCGTGCGGAGATAAGGCGTGAAATGGGAGATGCAGTCGCGCGTCTTTGCGTTCGGGGTATTGCGTAGCCATTCGATAACCATGCTATCCTCAAGCTCGATGGGTTGGCCATCAGGCCCGAGCATCGCCGCAGTCGCCCTGCGTTTCTTGGGCTTAGGCGGGCCGCCGGTCGCAGTAGGTGCGGAGGGGTTCGGAGACGGTGCCAATACAACGTCCTCTGGTTCCTCTGCCTTCCGTTTGTTGCTGAGTTTTGCGGCAGCACCTGATGGCGTACGAGGAGGTGTGTGTGAGGGCCCAGGACTGGTGCCAAGTCCAGGGAGCGTGTCCGTTCCATTCGGTGAGTTGACAGCAACCTGAGCTAGCGGGCTGTTGGCACGGACGCCATTTGGCAACACTCGTGGTTTCGGGGCTTTTGGGCTCGTTGCGCGTTTCGCAACAACCAAGTGTCCTCCATGCCCTGGGTTGGGGGAAGCCGCACGGGAGTTGGGCGTGGAGGTCGCCGCAGGGCGGGATGAAGGCGCAGGTGTTGTTTGAGAAAGCGCTGGATCACTTGGAGGACCACGCGACGGCGTAAATTGTTGTAGAACGGCAGGACCATCAACAATTACAGGTTCCTCCTCCTCCTCCTCTTCCTCCTGTGAAATGAGTGAGTAGATCTCATAAGCTACTAGGCCAAAACATACCACTGAGCTCGCGTATGGATTAGACTCCTCATCACTGTCATACGCCTCGTTCTTCTCGTGCTTGCTCATAAGTTTCTTTATCAACTTTCCTGCTCCGGTCAATGTTGGATCGTGGTCTTCATCATCGGACTCATCAATACCCGTGTCTCGTTGCTTGTTGGCACTCATGTACTCTCGTTGCAGGCGTTCCTGACAGGGGTCAGCACAATTCGCAAAGTTCAGGGTCATACCCGATACACACCTCCATCTCCTTCTCAAGTTCATCTTCTTGCTGGTCTTCTGGAACGACCTTCTCTTCGTCATCTGCAAAGTCTTCATGGTAAGGAACCTCGTCGTAATCGGCATCTTGCCCGAGATCGCGTCTCCGCGATTGACCATCCTCGTCGTCATCTCCGAATAACCCAGCACCATTGACAACAGCGCGTAATCGCCTGCCTCCAGGACCTAAGCTCTGACCTGAACCGGTTCCAAGAGGGCCATCCGATGGTTCTGTTTTCAATAGGGCAGAGGTGGCAGCGGAAGGGCCCTGACCACCGCGCTTCTGCAGAAGCCATCGAGCAGGATCCTTGTTCTTCTGCCTCATGGTCATCTGGGGGAAGATGAAAAGGGGACGCACAGCTCAGCTGTACATCTACATACCAGGGATTCGGCCTCCTCAAGGTTGGGAATATGATAGTTAGGCTTTTTCTGAAATTTGTACCACCGGTGGGCAGGCACAAATTTGAATGTGTTGTTTGAGGCGGGCATGAAGAACGCGTGTGTCTCAGCCTTCGAAACCTCCTCCATCTTTCCGACCCATACTTCTGTACCGGACGCATCTTCCATTACCCAGGGATAGCGCTCTTCTTTTCGCAGCTGTCGAGTAGCTTCGGGTACTTTGAAGACCTGCTTGGTCTTCTTCTGAAACTTCCGCTTCGGACCAGTTCCATTTTTGCTTTTACTACTCCCAAGAGCGCCGTCTCCATGTATCGGCTTGCCTTCCGCATCGACCATGACGATCCTATGGTCCGGCCCTATCACTGGCTTTCCGTCTGGACCCAACATAGGGCCAACGGCCTTAGGAGCCTCGGGCCCGTTGGTGGTGTTATCAGGACGGCGTATATCTTTGCGGTTCAGCTTAACTGGTGTTACCCATCGGAGAATATCCACGGGTTTTCGAGAGTCAAACTTCATTACATCGTACTTCCAACCATTGAGGGCCGATGAAACGAGGGTATAATCGGTGTATGATCCCTCTGGTAGCGAAGAAGTTGCAATAGGTTCTTGCTCTGGCTTCGGCGACGGTTTGGAAGGCGGGGTTGAAGGATTCGAGGGTGTCTTTGGCTTTTGAGGGGGGGCGGAACGACCTATGTTCATGCCATAGATCCCGACTGGCCCTTTCTTCTTAGATTTGGGATGGAAAAGTTTTGCGGCTTCGGGAGGTGCGGGAGCCATGACACAGGACCAAAGTGTCGTTATGAACCACTGGCAGTGACTAATATAGGCCGTAGATTCGACCAGTGGCCAAGCGAGTGTAAAAGGGAGCCGAGATGGAGACAAGAGTCATGCCAATGCTTAGCTTATTGTCCCTCTTTGGGTGTTGCCCATGCCTTCTTTCCCATCACGTGAGTCATTTCATCCCTTTTCTCGACCACCCATAATTCCATTCCATCCTTTCTTCTCTACCCCGATGGACTTCAAGTCGACCCATGGCTCTTTCCTTTCTCGCGTATATACTACCCCGCACTCCTCTGATAACTCGCATCATCTATCAGCCACTCAAACCCAGGCTACTACCCCATCTTTCTTCGGAAAGAGTCATATTTCTCATTCAGCCGGGAGAAGACCTGGATTTCACACCGCTAGCACAAGTCGACACGATGATAGCTCCACCTCGTTATTACCCTCCGTAGATACACAAGACAGTAGCATATATGCTGGTTTTAGGACCCATCGGTACTTCTCACGTAGTATTGAAAGCATGAACACCAGGCCACCCCACGGCAACATGGATGATGGCCCGCATGTACCACACTTATTGAAACCAGAGTCCATATTTTCTATGGGTCAAACAGGCACGCTAATGACCTCTATGTTGAGTCCTGAATTTTGACTCCCTACGGAAAGACGTTGGGGAGAAACACCACTCATTGGAAGTGACTGAAGACACAGAACAGCTTTCAGGCAAGGGTGACTTTCAGGCATCGAGACCCACGAGAAAGGCTTACGCGCCTCTCGTCGAAAACCCCCTGTCTGCGGTTGCGGTCCCGACAATTCCAACACTTTCAAAGAACTCATTGGAAGGACGTCGCGCGTCCACTGGCTCGAGAATGGACCCGAGCGGCGAGCCAACTGTTGAAGAAAGCGGAGAAGATGACGTCCCCGTCTTCATCAGAAAGAGTTTTAAGGAACTGAGGTCTGTCAAAGATGAGCTGGAACGTCAGGTCTGAGCCGTTCCTCGCTTATTGTACACTCACCAAAGCCAAGCTGTTAGCGATGCGAAAATGACCGCCTACGTGCGGAGTTGGCGACCAGTCAGAAAGGGGCTGCGGACACTCTAGCAAGATTGGAGAACATGAAGCAAACGACGAAGAAATCAACTGCGTTGATCTCGAATAGGTATGTCAACCCAAGAGTATGTCGCAGCACCAATACACACAGACAGACTCGCGGAACTTTGCACGGAGCTCGCCTCACTTAAGACACAATCCAGCGAGTCTTTCGCTTTCGCTTCACAAGCTCGATTAGCCCTTCCAGACATCAGTGACTTACGAGTTACAGTCAAGGATAGTTCACAGAGTCAGGTCAATTCTTTGCACTTGTAGGCTGCACTTGACGTCGAGTAGAGCTTCAATACCTCATGGAAGGATTCGCCAAAGCGGCGGAAATGAAAGGGGTTATTCACGATCTGGAATTAGAATGTGCTAACGGCTAGTCATTATATATTTTCCATGGTTGTCTATTTCACGCCCACCAGCAGCCCGAAAAGCGAACGATTTTCTCCGTGATAAGTTGACGGACCTTACATCCCAATATGTCGAAGCAATGGAGCGGATCCAAAGCGCGGAACGTACGCATTCAAGCCAGGCAAATGCATTGAGAGTTGCGCTGGAAGACTTCCACGATGCTAGTGAGGCTATTTTGTTGCTATGTAACAAGGATTATTGCTTAGGCACTTCTAGACCTACTGGTCACTGATCGCACCGCCAAACTTGACGCTAACCAGAAAGAGCTTTCTGATGTCTTGTCAGCGTATGCACTTGCGAAGCAGAACACAGCCCAACTGGAGAAACGGTACGGTCGCAAACTCTTTCAACTCCTTTACTCTTAACGGCAGAAATGCAGAGCAGAGAAGCTGGCACTGGACGTTGAGGAGAAGGAGTTATATTCTGTTGCCCTACAGAAAGAGTACGTGTCAAAGCTAACCCAAAGGGAACCTTGTTTTGTCTGAAAGTATAAATAGGAATGCAGAATTACAGGCTCTGCTGAAGGAAAGGGAAAGTACCCTTGCAACCCTGCTTTCTTTGAAGGAAGAGTCGGTGTCCACTTCTTCAATTGAATTGCCATTGGCCGACGGGGTTTTTACGACATGACAGGATTTTTACGGTGTTATCCTCGTCAAATGACCAGCGCGACGAGCTAGCGACTCTCAGGAAGGCTTCGACAGAGCAACTGCAAACGATTGGCGAGTTAAATGGCAGGCGAGTGGCCCCCAACACGTCATCTCAACGTCGCTCACTGTTAGCATAGATGTCACGGTCTAGAACGTGAGGTCGAAATTACGAAACAGGAGCTGGCTAATCAGATAAGTGAGAACACCTCCCATCGCACGGCCCAAGAAGCAATGAATAAGCGGGAAAACGTGCTGAGTACGACAATCGAGCGCTTGAATGTGGAGAAGTCAGCGGTGGAAGCACAGATAACGGGACTTCGAGCTGAAATACAACAGACCTCAGATGAGCGCAGGCAAGAACATGACCGGTAAGCATCAATAGAACATGGAACTCCAGACATGATCGCTCATAGTCCCAGGGTGGTACAACTTCAAATGAGATGTCACGCACTACAAGAGAGATTTGAAGATCAATCGGCATCTCTTAAATTGGTCAGGGAGAGTCACGGGGATATGCAGGTAACCCTGGATCTGTACAAGCTTTCGCAGCGAAACCGATCACTGCCCTTAGGAACGCCTATTTACAGCTGAAGGAACTTTTGCTGTGAGATGGTATATTATTCGGACGTGAACCCAGCTGACTTGCTACCTCAAGGTCAAGTTAGAGGCAGAGACAGGAAAGCTGCGCCAGGAGGTGTGCGCCCTTCAAGAGCGAAACAGCTTCTTGCAGAGAACTGTTGAAGAATATAGACGCCAGCTGGAAAACCAGCAAGAGCTTGCCACGGTCACGAAAGGCGAGTATGAACAAAGGTTGAAGGATGAACGGGACGGTGGCCATGCTCGTATGCAAGTGCTCCAGGAGCGAATGTTACAGGCAGACCGAGAAAGGACGCACGCCACCAAAGAGGCAGATGACTTGCGCGAGTTGCTCACTACCGCCCAGCGTGAACTCACCACACTAAGGGAGCAAACGCAAAATATCCAACCATCACTTTCCGAACTAGGTACTCGTATAGAGGACCTTACCATCCAAAGTCATGTTCTACAAGCCGAAAATTCCATGCTTATTGAGAGGGGCAATACCATCAGCGCACGTTACGATACAAATGACTTAGTGAGTCGCCAGGGTGTCTTTCTCGAAACTCTGATTTCCTTGGCTGCAGAACATCGAAGAAAAGACGTTCGTGAATCGACTGTTAGAAGAATCGCGGTCTTTTCACGAGAAGCGGATTATGGACAAACAAAACGAGCTGCGGCGTGTATGCAACTAATTTACTCCATTTCCACCTTCAAAGTATTGAACGTACATAAAGCGAGACAATCAAATCACAGAGCAAGAAGCCAGGATAAAGAGCTTGGAGAAGGGGCTTGCGCGCTATCTGAAATCTGAGGTGTGTCCATCAAGACTTACACGCTAAGTCACATACCTCATTTTGTAGGATCCCAAGTTCGCAGCCGGAAATGACGCACAGTCAATCCTGAATCTTTCCCAATTTGCGCCCTCCAGCAGTAGTCCACCAATCCCAACAAGCGGCGAGGCAGACGCAGAGAAAGCGGTAGGCAGCTCTTCTTTGCTGGCACCCTATTGATAAATTGTCCCAGAGCATTATTAATAGCGCATGTGATACTCTGCACTTGTTGCAGACGTCGTCAGAGCTTCTTGGAGGCCCGATTGATGTCGGGGTCCAGTCTTCAGATCCTGCTGCCCCAAGCGTGTCATCAATTGATCTGGGTGGTGGGACCGCTTTACCTAGTCCTGCCGGGTGTGCGTCGGCAGAACATAAGGATCCTGCAAGTGATGCATCTCGAGTCACTAAGCTAGGTAAACATGGTCGCCCACCGTCTCAGACGTCACAGGGGGGGTCCGAAAATAACAGCGATACCATTCGGCCGCAGAGGCGCCCGGTTTGTCATGTTATTCTTGTGCAATACAACAACACTCTTACTGTAATGAACGATTAGAAATCATCTCGGAAGCCAGGACCTCAGACGTCTGAACTCAAGGTGAGTGGGATTTATCTGGGTCTAGTTCCATTGTTTTCCATTCCATCAGGCCGAGCCCGAACAGCCGAAACCTCGGGCTCGTAAACGAAAGTAGTGATATCACTTACTTGTCCTTTGGCTGTGTCAAGCTCTGCGCTGTCTTCGCTTCTTGGTCCTGGTTTGTCTTTGATTGGTCTCCGCTGGTCTCCTGCTAGGCATGCTCGTTACCCCTATCGACTGTTGTCATATAGCTCTGGGACGTCGGTATCGAACTATGATGTACCACACCAAACATTGTTTTGTGTTTCGTTGATATTATGTTCGTCGTGAGAACAAACTGAACGATACGAGTTGAGCGAGTCTATCGACGTAAATTGAGATTTGATTCCAGATACAATAAGTACAAAAAAAAAAAGAAAAAATATAGCATATGGACAGTTGTTTAAAGCACAATTCCCTCGCCATTTGCGTCATATAATTCATCCACAACTATGTCCGAGGGAGGCGCTGGTAGTTGCGAAGCAGCAGCTGCAGTAGCAGCAGTGTGAGTCGGCGTTAGTTCATAATGAGCAGCACTGGATGTGTCCCCGCCGCGCTTCTCGATCAGCGCGAGAATTAGCATATTGATCCGCTCGTCTTGAGACGCACTGTATATAATTCGAAAATGAATTTTTTTTTTTGGGTTTATACCACACCAGTTAGAGAATGTGCGGATTAATGATGAAAAGCAAGGGGGTAAAAAGAAAAAGGAGGTGGAATACAGACATGACTGCCTCGTTTTCCCTCAGAGCCAGCGCCAACTCGGGGTCATCGTCTTGATCAGAATAAGCGCGAAGTTCATGCTGCGTGCGCTTCAAATGCTGCAGGGAATTCTGTAGACGCGAAATTTCTAGAACAGAGGAATCGCGGAGGGGGAGGTGGGGTGGGAGTTTCGTTTAGTTCGTTGGTACGGACAAAGTTAAGTACGGTTATGAGAAGAACCTTCGGTAATCGTGGCGGGATCGAACTTCAGGGCGTCAGATAATGAAAAAGGTTGTGGGTGTCTTGGACGGTACTCCATGGATATATAATTCCTTGAGTCTGCTTTATCTATGTCAAAATATAGAATTACAAGGCGCGAGAGTTGTAAGGCATGCGGGGGGATAATGTGTAATCGAGGGAGGCTGAGGTAATCCATAAATACGGATGCTGATATGAGAAATGTAAATAAGAACTGCAGTAGCATTTGCTTCTACTGATAACTGTGTACGAGTGTCTATGCATTACTGTGATATGATGTGCAATATCCGAGAGATGCGAGTATACATATGGTAAGATAATTTTGTCTATACGCCAAGCCTGCAAAAAAAAAAAAGGAACATTTTCATAATGGTTTCATCAAAAAAGAGAGTACTCACCTTCGTTTGCTCTGTTCATACACCATGTAGGATATTGAAACAGAGGGGACAACCTGCATGGCGGAGATGGTGAAGGGCAGGTCAAAAAACATTTGGAGGACGCACCTTGGCAAGAGTTGGAACCAATCCACGGTAAAATCCACGCCAACCATCTCGTCGATATGTCTTTCTGACAACGTCCGTTATACCAGAATAGCGTTCTGGGTGTCCAGATGAGCCCGATGCTTGCAGTCGCGTCCGCACAAGGTTTAATGGATAGACCGTCGTAGCACCCACACTTCCAGATATGCTCCCGAAAGCGAGCAATGCGAGCATGCCTGGCTCACTTTTGCCAGTGGAACGCAGATAGGCTAATTTGAGGGCCTCAAACGTGCTCATATCGATGGCAGAGTATCTGAGAAGCTTGTGAGCAAGTGTGACATTTCTTGGAGAGCAACGACACATGCGGGAATACGCCAACGAGGCCGATCTATGACAAGTGAGCAACTTGAACGAGGAAAATGCGTCAGCTACGCACCCCTAGCCCACGATAGTAAGCTCTTAAGCCACCCAATGCCCAGACTCGCTTTGCAGCCAAAATGAGCATCCGATTTGTCCCCTCAGTACTGCTCATCATCTGGGTTTTCAATGTTTCAACAGGGTATATGGCTATCTGCAAAAGTTAATGGAATGCTCCTCAGCCACGCGGCAAGGGTGACTCGCTAAGTTGACTTGTGATGCCGCCGATGCCTCCTGACAAGAAGCGACTCGTTCCACTAATCTCACGGACATCTTCTACATTGTCGACATATTGAGCAAAGAAGCGTTTCTGTAGATCATCCTCTTCAGATCATGCACGTCAGCCGCCACGACGACAAGACATACGGAAGCTTCATACGTCAAGAACTTGATTGCGGACTCTGGAAAGATCTTTGCGACTGCTAATCCATTTCCCACCCAGAAAGCAGCGATGCCACCCTCCGCGTATATTCGCGCGATGGCAGAAGTCATTGCCTTGGCACCGCGCATATTCGCATCTGGATGTAAGGAAGTACCACCAAGGTCTGGAGACCTAGTTATGAGGAAAACTTTCAAACGATCGAACGGGGCAGTAGACGTCCGCGAAACTATCGTTTGCGTGGTCAACAATGCGTTTATATGAGATGGGAGAACTTGGCAGTTGGTAGGAATGCGTGTGATATCTGACCTGTTCCAGCAACTCCTCCAGCTGCCAAAAACTTGAGCGCAGTTGTACCGCCTAACCAGCCGTGATGGTCATCCTCGATGTGGTGGTGCTCATCCAACAGGAGGTCGTCGTCCTCATTGTCATCGACATCCTCAGCGGCGCTTGGACGGATAACGTGCTCCTTCGGAGGCACCCACTCAATAGCAGGAGGACGATAAATAAGGTAACCTGGGGGTTTGTCTTCGGCGCTGAGGCTGACATCGCCTGTAGGGGAGGTGTGTGTATGTGGAAATACATCCGTCAAAATCGGACAACCGAGC
>QFDX01006543.1:0-11278 GCA_003315875.1 Lactifluus piperatus | reverse complement strand
GATTCTCTTCAGCTCATCTGCATCCTCTTCGAGTTCGTAGATGCGGTGTCCAAGTTGCTCAATCTCGCGATTAGCAAGAGCAATTTCCTCATCTTTCTCTTCGGCCTCTCGTTCCAAGTGAGCCAGTGCTGCCTCGAATTTGTCGTGAAGAGCATTAGTATTCGATTCTAGCTCGTTGACCTGCATGCGAAGCTCCTCTGACTCGGCGTCACGTTCTGCAAGGGCCTGGGGGTAAAAAAAATAAAAAAAGGCCACATTCAGGAGGTTAGGGAGATAATAACGCACGTCACGTAGCTCCTCAATCTGTGCTTTGGCTTCATCGACTTCGCCCTTCCACTCTCCCTCGACGTCGTCGAGGATAGAGCGGTGCTCGTTGACGAGCTCACTAATCTCCTGAGTCTTGAAACTAAGCTCGTCATCCTTCTGCTGGAGCTCAATACTCGCAGCGGCGAGCTTGTCGCGGAGCACATTGAGATCGTCCTCGATGGCCTCGCGTGACTCGCGCTCTTCGAGGACCATGGCACGGCTTTGACTACGTTCGATAGTTTCCGCTTCTCGGCGGCGCTCCAAGTCTTCGAGTTGCAAACGCAGTGCCTCATTCTGGTCTAGGAGTTCTTCCTTCTCGTCCTCGCGCTGTGCGAGAACATCTGCATGTTCCTCCAGAGCGAGTTTAAGGTCTTTAATTTCCTGCCGAAGCGCGGTAATGTGCTGCCGGCCGCCACTTGTGCTGTCGGTGTGCTCGCCCCGTCGCTCGACTATGTCTTTGAGTCGTTCGAGTTCGTCCATGTTGTCCTCGAGTAGATGGCGGACATTCTCGAGCTCTTCCTCGAGTTCCGCGTTGTGCTCCTCTGCCTCACGCAGGGCAGCATCGCCTTGGCCAGACTCACTGGTGAGATGACGACGGAGTTCTCGGGTTTCGTGTGAACGCTTCTCGAGGAGGGCTTCTAGTTCACGTTCACGTGATGAACGCACTGCATCGCCGCGTTGTAAGCGCTGTAGTTCATTCTCGAGCTCGAGGACGAGCTTCCGGACCTTCTTGAGCTCCATGCCACGTTGTTGAACTTCGATCTTGAGGTTGATGTTCTGCTTGAGCGCAGCTTCCACCTGGTCTGGAGCGAGTTGAGCGAGACGTTCCTCGAGGAAATGGACCTTGAGCTTGATATTAAAATTTTCCTTCTTGAGGTTATCGATGTGCTAACATGAAAAGCGAGGCATATGAAGGGGCGTGTTGAGTGATATGAGGGACAACACGGACCTTTTCTTGATCCCTTAGGGTGAGATTATTTGCCTTTGAGTTAGTGGCACTGGACTTTGAGCGTGTTGGCCTAGTATTCAAGGGAGTGCCGAGGTCACCTTCCCAGTTGTCCCCATTCTGGGAGGGATTGAGAGGATCAGATTCTAGATTGTCATCGTCGTCACGGGTAGAGATGTGCCGTCTTGGGTTAAGTGGTGTTTCCTCATCACCCTTGCGTCGTACGTATGAATGAGGTGGTGAGGGAGTAGATATTGGAGCTGAGGAAGGAGCGGTTGTATGAGAAGAGAGGGAGGATAGCCTGAGTGACTTTGCAGGGGTTGAGAGGAGAGATCCAAGGGATATATCTGGAGTACCCAAAGACTGTAATGATGAATCTGCCATCTTATAATACACTTACACTTTCAACTTGCCACCAATGTCAACCCCTCAACACGGTAATACCCGGCCCGGCTCTTAACTCACTACACACTCACCACCATGAAGATTTACTCTCTCGCTATCATTCTCGCTCCCCCTTCCGGTCCATCTGCCACCCTTTCTCAGGCTTCCGACCTTTCCTCTTTTTCTTTTTATCAAAGAGGCTCAGTTGGAGAATTCTTATCTTTTTTCACAAAGACTGTTGTAGAACGCACAGCTCAGGGTGCACGTCAGAGTGTTCAAGAGAATAACTATACCGCTCATGTCTATAACCGGGGAGGTGCAGAGCAGCTTGCCGGTTAGCCTCTCCCTTTCGTAGCACACCATACTTCTGGCACTGACTCTCTTGTTCTAGCCGTCATTATCACTGACCAGGAGTACCCTGTCCGACCCGCTTTCTCCCTTCTCAGCAAACTCCTCGACGATTTCGCAGCAAAGATTCCCCAGTCTTCCTTCTCCAACCCATCTTCTATCTCATTCCCTGAAATTAACACCTACCTTCAGAAGTACCAAGACCCGCGGCACGCAGATAATATAATGCGTGTGCAACAAGAACTTGACGAAACAAAGATTATCCTAGTGCGCATCTCCATCGTCGGTAACCGTTCGAATCTCATGCGTGTTTGCAGCATAAAACGATCGAGTCAGTACTGCAACGTGGCGAAAAGTTAGACAATCTCGTCGAACGATCGACTGCGCTTTCTGCGCAAAGCAAGATGTTCTACAAGACCGCCAAGAAGGTATGTCTTTCTTCCCTCTTGGTTGTTTTTGCTTAATTCGACGTTGCCATAGCAAAATTCATGCTGTTCAGTCATGTGAAGGCCTTATGCAGGGCATACGCGCTCTATCTTGCTTTTCACTTCAATGTACATGTACCCATACCCAGTGGACCATTCAAATGACGTGATTAATTGCCCCAGAAGGTATCACTTTCGTAACCTCATGGTTGTAGGAAATCCCGGCGGAACATCAAACACGTTCTCGTTCATATCTGCTCACCAGGCTGTCGTATGACTATCGGGACGGGTATATCGCTTGCAAGTCATATTGGTTTATGCTCCGCTTGGTTTGTCTAGACAGTGAGCTCAGGTCTCCATTTAAAGGCCTTGGGGGATCAAATAGCCCGAGTCATATGAGAAGGCGATGTTTTAGCTATGCCAAATCACGAGGCTTTCATATGTGCTGTGCTAGTTGGTTCCAGCATCACCTGCCGCTGAGTGCATAGCGACTGACACGTATCCAGCACTTTCATTTGACTGTTAAGGACCCTTACGGGGTCAAAAGGATCACCTATTCCTAGCAAACCGTACGGACTGGTTAGAGAACAATGTGTTCCGTTCCGATGTCGCCTTTCCAGATGTGAGTACAGTGCTAGGTAAGAACATGGATATCACATGTATTTTCACTTAGCATCCTTGATAATTAACTTGCCCTAACCCGTGTATGGGTATATAAGGCAAATATTTTTGGCCATTTTGTGGCCCAGTTTCATTTTAAACGATCTTAAACATTTTATTTGCAGTGTCTCTACCAAAAATAAAGAAAATTGGATGCCCTTTGTTGTTGAATATGCCAAGGTTTGTCAGAATGTGAATTTTCATCCAGTGAGAATTAGAAGGCGAGTCCCTGGGACAGTGGTGAAGTATGTTGTATGAACGGCAATTTCCGTGTTACTATACAGCTCTTGCAGCCACCGCGCTATTCGTAGACTAGACAATCCCTCACGCACACAAAACCTCTCCGCCACGATGGTACGTCCCCGTCTACACGCACGCAGAAATGGAGCCCACAACGCATTATTTGTATAGCCAAAGGAGATCCGTGACATCAAGCAATTCATCGAGATCGCGCGGCGGAAGGACGCTCGCTGTGCGTCAATACTTTTTTCTCTAAATATTATTTCTTGATCTGACTACAACACATTTCGACCCGCCCCCACATCCTCTCTCTGCAACACAGCGGCACGCATCAAAAAGATCGCACCACCAACCCCCGGCGCGAAAGAGCGCACGAAGTTTAAGATTCGGTGCTCGCGATACCTTTACACCCTCGCGCTCGATGATCCAGAAAAGGCCGAGAAGCTCAAGCAGAGTCTACCGCCAGGCGAGTTGTTATTCCCGCCGTTGCCTCGCCCCCTCTCATACGGATTATACCATAGGTCTCAACATTGAGGAGGTCAAGAAACAGCCCAAGAAGAAGTAAAACATTCTTGTCATGCTGTTAGTGGAGGTCTACAACGCTACACCTGGCGATGCGGACTGTGTATGTTCATGTTCGGGGCCTATCATTGAACGATTTTATGCAAATGCCACATAAGCTTTATGTTTCCCTCCCAGAGGGTCTTGCAATGACACACTCGTGCATCATCATCTAAACGGTTGCACATATATTCGCAAGATACTGTCGTAAGTTCCTAACAATAGACAACCACCGAGTAGTACCATCGTTACTCCTCGCAGAAGTCTGCTCAGAAGCCTGCTTCGTAGGTTTCGTGAGAATGAACTCTCTTCCCTTGACCCAGCTTCGACATCTACATCATCTGAGCCGGTAAAGTCAAGATGACAGAGTACGGCGTCCAGTAATATCCCACCATCTAATTGAGGAAGTGGAAGTACGTTGAGCAAGAACAAGGATAACGTTAATGTTCGGGTATATCTGTTGACAAGGCCTCAGTATCGTAACGCTCGTGGCTAGCAACCTTAGGAACGTACAGCACCATCTTTTCCACAAGATTTGGAAGCCAGAATGGAAGAAATGGCGAGCGTGGTCGCCACCGGGAAACATCCACTTGATCGGCAGTTAGTATGTGACAGCCAACTTGTGTTTCAGGGGTATATCATACCACTTTGGTAGATTTCTTCATGTGTCCCCCTCCACAGAACGACGTGTGTTGGGGATTTGTAATCACCAGACTGTATGGTGATGCGCAGGAACTCCTCGCCTCCACGCATTCGCGCACACACCTGTCCATGGGTACATGTCCCATCGCAGCGTGTTATGTCGGGATTCGTGGATGCAAGAAAGTCTAGTGCTTCAGCACATCGCGGAGCTTCGTCACTTCCGAGAGGTATAAGACATGCTTCAGAGCCGGAAGCGGGCGGAGGAGTCGCGCAGCAGCCATGCGAGTGACCTTCGCAACAAACTGTCAGTGAGAAACCAGTGGGACATTAGCAGGGTTTCTCCCACTGAGGAACCACTTCAAGTCCAGACACCAACCCGGTTCATCTGAGAGAGATGAACGCGGCGCGGTCAGGTAATCGTTCCACGCGCCCTCTTTGGTATTGGCGAGTGGGAAATCGTCGAGGGCAGTGAGTAGCGCACCACGGGGAAGATGGGATGCCAATGGTGAATCGGGGGTGACCGATGCCACCAACAAACCGTTGGCGGAAATATCTGAATAGCCAATAAGGAGGAACGGGCGCGCGAGCGGGAGCAAGAGGACGAAGTAAAGTAATGCACTCAGGAGGGGACCAGACGCGGCGATGCGAGCGCGGATTTGTGGGGACAGTGCCGCGAGTGTGTGAGCAGGGAATGCGACGAAAGCGGCAGGGATGATTAGGGTCAGGGATGCGCCGATGGATTGAAGCGGTACGCCGTCACTATGGGAGATTATCAGTGCTTAGCGGTGCAGATAAATATTACCGGCATAAAACCTACGAACAGCGCGGCTGAGAATGCGTGCCCTGCTTCGTGTATGATTTGAGAGAAGAACAATGTACCGAGAAGCAAAGGTAGTTGTGAAAGTGGAAGGTTAATTCCGGGTATCTAAGAATTTTATTTTAATGTTTCGTTTGGTGGCAGTGATAAGCGTGCATAAAAGAAATTTAAAATGCGTACCAGGAATTGTATTGGTACATTTGGCGTTGCGTGACTGGGTGATACGTGGTCACCCTCATATGCCCGCTTGTGGTGCGGATATATGTCCGTCGTAGACCGAGGAAATAGGTCGGCCATCGATCTCCGTGCGAGCTGCACGAATGTCCAGGCTAGCAGGGCCAATGCCAACGCCATGCCGAGCAAGGAGACGGCGATGCCCAAGTCGAATACGAGGCGGAGGGCGACTCGTCGCACACGAGCGGCGCGAGTTTTTTGAGAGAGCCAGGCGGTCAAGACGTCGTGAACCGGATTGAAAGCGGTGCTCTCGATGCGAAGATAAGGGCCTTTGAGCGCCACTGTCGTCGCTAACTTTCGTCTTCCGGTAGTGGTCAGGTATGTTGGCAAGAGAGCGCGAGATGAGCGATTAATGAAGACATGTAAACGGTGAAGAAAGTGAATAAAAGACCATAAAATGGGGAGGACTAGCAGCGGGTGCATGCAGAAGACTCGGAAGTCTGAATTTGGCGCGTCGGAGGCTCGGTTAGGAAGTCTTGTAGCCGCGGAAACCGAGAGGTGCGCATGGCAACCGGGTGCATGGGCTCTTCGCAACACTCACATCTAATCTTCCTCAATCGATTTGTTTTTGTAACTTGGTGCAAACAGCAAAACATCATGCAGAGAGTCAGGTCTCTTTCTGAATTACCCTAAGTTAGCCCCGGGATTGTCAATGACCGGGCGCAAAGTAGATGGCTATGAGATGAGAGAGAATATATTTGCGGATGCAGTACAGTACTGATCAATATCCACAATCCAATTTGTCTAAGCGATCAGTAACGATGCATTGACACACACACAACCGTATATAACTCCGAACGACGTACCACGATCAACCCACAGGCTGAGCCTCCCTTCCTTCACCCATTTGCCACGTTGGGCTTCTTTTGCTTCATTCAACACTCGACGTGTTTCCCTTTCCCTCTTCGACTAGCTGTGCTATTCCAGATTCATTATCATGGGTTACGTCAAGTCCCAGAAATTCTGTTTTTGCATCCCAGTGCGGTTCGGTGTGTTCGTTATGAGCGCACTCGGTAGCCTGGGTGGTTCAATTCTTGCTATCGTTGGCTGGCTCAGCGTTACGCATAAGGGTATGTAACCCCTCTCGATTCTGCTAGATCATCTCCTCACTCTATCGCAGACCAAGCGCATTTGACCTCAAACCAGGATATCTCCCTTTCGATCGCTTCCGTTTCGTATACCGTTCTTGCCATTGTTTCAATATTTGGGTCTGCCTTTTTTTTTATTTCTTCACAAACTTGAATCGCGAACATTTGTGCTCAGGTTGATCGGTGCAATCATCAAACGCCGCGACTTTGTCTCTCTCTATAACAATGTCATGTTTTGGCACCTCGGGTTCAATGTCATCACTGGCTCATTCTTCATCTATACGCTTTTTAACAAGGTCGGAGACCAAGACGTGAGCAACTGCGTGGCGGACACCAGTAACTCGTTCATAGACACACAAAGCGATTGTGAAAAGGCGTTTCATGTCGTCCGAGGCTTTACCATTGCATTCTATATCCTATTTTGGCTAATTGAACTCTGTGCGTAACTCCTTTTGTCTGTGACCGGAATATTAATATTTTTTACACATGATTGAACAGGGGGTTGCATTATTGTCACAAAGTACATCTCGCAGTTGGAGGATGAAGAGGTGCTGGATTGTCCACCGCCAGCCCAGATGGCCGCAACCGCACCACCACCGATGGCCACGACGTACAACTATAGGGCTCAGTATGGCTTCAGCCAACCAGAAAACTCATTTGGGGTCCCAAACGTAAATAATGTCTGAGTTACGGAGTAGGACAATGGAGTCGAGTACAGTTACATTGTTGTATTTTTGACAAAAGAAATGCAAAGTACCGCGGTCGAACCGGTTGCGGGTGATGTGGCGGCAGTTGCCGCTTATATACTAGATCAATGTTTGACTCGGCATGTGTGACTACAAAGTGAACGATGGTAGGGAATTGCGATATTATCATTCACGTCTCCTGGGTCTTGGACTCACCTATCCTCTAGGTCGTATGCACGGATTGCGGAGGTACCGTCATTGAATACGACGCTGCAGCTGGGAATGGCTTCTGCATACAGTGCGGCACAGTCGTCGAAGAGAACGCTATCGTGAATGAGGTCTCATTTGGCGAAACTGCAGCTGGCGCTGCTATGGTTCAGGGGTCGTATGTTGGGCAGGGTGCAAGTGAGCCCTTTCGATTTGGGATATGTTTACACGACATATTGTTGCTCAATCTCGTTGATAGCCCACGCGCGCATGGGGGGTCCGTTTGGAAACAGAGGGAATGCAGAGTCGAGAGAACAGACTATTGCCAATGGTGAGCTATCCTTCCTCACAATACAAGAGGATATTCTCTTATATCTCCTTACTTTTATAAGCGAATCGCAAGATTCAGAGTATCGCCTCTGTTTTACGTCTCTCCGACGTCGTTTCTCTCGCAGCAACGCGATTATACACTCTCGCAGTAGAACACAAGTTTACCAAAGGCCGCAAAAGCCTCAATGTCGTGGCCACCTGTCTCTACGTTGCCTGCCGACAGAAAGAGACGCGCAATTACATGCTCATTGATTTCTCTGATCTACTCCAGGTGAACACACTTTTCCAACCTTCACCCCTTCGCTACTGGTAAAATGCTCAATCTTTTGGGCAGGTCAACGTCTTTGAACTCGGACACACCTATCTCCAGCTTGTGCAGACCCTCAATCTGCGTCTGCCCCTGGTAGATCCATCCCATTACATCTCTCGCTTCGCCGCACTCCTAGAATTCGGTGACGAAACCCACAAAGTTGCGACAGATGCCATTCGACTCGTGCAGCGTTTCGATCGCGACTGGATGACCAAAGGTCGACGACCCGCAGGCATCTGCGGCGCATGTCTTCTCCTCGCCGCCCGCATGAATAACTTCCGGCGCTCGGTAGAGGAGATCGTTCAGGTGGTCAAAATCGCTGACACGACTCTACGCAAGCGTCTGAAGGAATTTAAGGAGACGCCGAGCGGTGCGCTCACCTTGACGGACTTCCGAACGGTGTGGCTCGAGGAGGAGATGGACCCACCTGCGTTTATCAAGGGCAAGGAAAAGGAGCGTGAGGGTAAGGATGGTGAGGTGGACGAGGGAGCGTCAAAAGACATGGGTAGGGTACGGAGGAGGCATAGCAAGGTGGACAAGCGTAAACGCAAGCGTCGACGCGTCGACGAGGAAGGAGACCGTGGCACGATCCTTCTCTCTGATCCAGCGCCACCACCACCACCACCACGCACCACGTATCTCGACCCGGGACTCCTCAACTCTGGAATCCTTACTGGCACCTCTCAACTTGAGCCCCTCTTCTTACCAGAACCAGGAGAAGAAACTCCCGACAACATCCAAACTGATCCCGCGCACTTGCTAGAGCGGCCTCTTAGCGATCCGATCACTACTCAGTCGCCCTCACAGGCCATCAATCCAAGCAGCAGCAGCATCGTCAACGCCGTGTCCCCACTCGAGGCTGAAGTCAACAACGTTCTGACAGAGGAAGTTGCAGAGTTTCTTCTCAACGCGCAAGGTGCACAGCTCAGCGCAGCATTAGATGAAGCGAACCAGCGTCGGATGGCGGGCATTCAGCCGGTGGACGAGTTGACTGGACTGGACGAGACGGAGCTCGATCAGTTCATTCTGAGTGAAGAAGAGGTGCGAATCAGGGAAAGAGTATGGGTCGAGATGAACCGGGAGTACCTAGAGTCCATCGCAGGTGAGTGTACGTTGAACCCTGGTCAATCTACTGAAAACACAGTTTGTTTGTTTTTTCAAATCGCCGAATTAACAGCGAAAGGGGAACAACGCGAGCCAGGCGCAACATCAGCAAGGCAAAGGAAGGTTTGTCACACATCTCCCCGCCCTCCCTTTGTTCTGGGCCTCCCTCGCTAATCAAAAGTGGTGGTGGTCTGAAACTAGCGTCGGAAACCCGCGACGAAACCCCGCGACGCCTCTACTCCACATGGAAATACCGCCGCCGAGTCTGTGCGCACGCTCCTCAAACAGAACGCGCGCTATAGCAAGCGTATCAATTATGACGCCCTCAAGGATCTGTTTATGGACGAGAAGGACGACGCCGATGGCGTATTGTATACGCTCGATGATGACAAGGATGAAGAAGATGCGAATCTTGTGCTTGTCGAGGAGGGCGGGGGGTGTATCGGCGAACACGCTAGGACTCGAAGCCTAGTTAACGCTGGGAGTTTACAACAGCCAGATCCTGACGATGCTGAAGACGGCGATGGAAGTGATAAAGGTGACGATTATGGCGATGTTGGTTGGGAAGACACGTACGAACAAGAAGTGTAAAAAAGCAAAAAAAAACATTCCTCAAGTTGTGAGTTTTTTTTTGTTCATCTCTTCTCAACCCCCCTCTGATTTTTTTGATCACGCAAACCACACACATGGGTGGAGCTACAGCTGCGCAGCAGTACAACTGCACTCTAACGTCATGGCACTGCAAATCCGTTTTGTTATTGTTATTTAAGTGCATACTCGGGCGCTTAACACCAGTACTCGGTAGCCTAATGGGGTATGCCTATGTCTATTATGGCAACAGGGGCGAGTGCAGGGTTCGATCCCGAGATGTGTCGACGGTCCTGCCTTGATGTAGCACCTTTGTTTTACAAATGAGCCTGAGGGAGTAAGGAAAGAGCACATACTATGTATTTTTTTTGTATGAAATCAGACAGAAAAATCATGGAACATTTACAACTACTGCTTCATTCTTTGTGCTTTGCTTATTGCACACCTCCCCCCAGCGTGATAACTAAGTGTCTTCTTGTCAGGATGGCCCTCGCTCCTGGGACAACCACAATCGTCTGGGTCTCATCAATCACGACTGCAGGGCCATCTACGGCATCCCCAACTGCCAGTCTTCCAAGTTCAAAGATGGGCGTGTCCTCCACTCGACCAATCTTGTCAAAGTATACCGAATGACGCGTCGCGGCCACGTCGGCTCTGATCACCTTTATTTGTGTCTGTATTTGCTCGAGCTCGTCGAAAACCGACGGCCCAGACTCGTCAATCGTCGTGCCGACACCGCGAACCTTAAGATCGTCCACCACAACACGCGCCTCGTCCAACAAGAAGCCAAATTCGGCTTTGTAGGCGCGCCTAAAGGCAGAGAGGTAGTCCTCGTTCTCGCTTGCTTCGGGAAGGACCATGAGCGCAGTATCCGTGCCGTTGAAACGCATGTTGAGCATGCGCTCGATCCGGATGCGTTCGGGAGGGAAGCCCTGCTTCTGGAGCTCCTTCCGCGTCACGTCGGTGAGCGTGTCCAGGCGCGAAGAGAGCGTCGGCACGTTCTCTGAGGTATAAAATGTCGATGCGGGTTCCTGAATTTCGTACACACTTGTGTGTATGTGCAGAGTTAGATTGGCCCAACCGTCGTAAAGTTCCAGCGAGAGGAGGGGGGACGTACCGATCTGCCAATGCGAGCCCATAGGCGGACAGGATCGAGCTGTACCGGTGAATCAAGACGGTCTTAATGCCCAACAACGAAGCAATTTCGCAAGCGTGCTGTCCGCCTGCGCCGCCAAAGCTGGCCAGTCTGAGTTGTCTGAGATGGGGGCCCTCTGTCATACAGTTTACGATGTTGCACACTTACATGTGTGAGGAAGTTGCATATCCCTTTGCTTCAGTCAGCGCGCGTATAGGCCGACACATTGTCTCATTGGCGACCTTGATGAAGCTGTCCGCATTCAGA
>QFDX01006542.1:0-10803 GCA_003315875.1 Lactifluus piperatus | reverse complement strand
TCAAATACCTTTATTGCTTCCTTAGCGACGACCTGAACCCGTCAAAACCCTCCTAGGATGTCAGGAATGCGCTATACGAAGTCACTGCTACCCTACCGGGCCTACCCTTCATTTTTTTTCATCATCTATCCCTACTTTATCCTCTCCTTTATTCCCCTTGCGCTCACCACTGTCTCTGAAGCCCAATCAGCTCCCAAACTGCCTCAATTATCCCTCTAATAGCTAAGTCTTCGCTGTTGTTATTTATGCCTAAGGATGAGTAAACCACGCGGCGATGCACTCAACTTTTAGATTTCTTTTCCTTGCTATTCTACTTACCGCAGAAGATAATTTACTTGTTTTCCGACACCTTGAGATGTATCTAAGCTCTATATCATTGTGAATGAAGGACAGTTCCCCTGAGCGATATGACCTTGTATCGAGCTCAACAGTCCTTGCGTACCCTCCTCTGAGTCCTCTCTCTTCCATCCTCATTTGCTCTCGTTGTCGACTCCCATCCTTGTTATAGGACATTAACCAGGCCACTGAGCTGTCACGCGTCTTGTGATAACGACTAGGAACTCTCGGCATTTCACTCTCTTCATCTTTCTTATCTCATCCTCTGGTCTTGTCGTTTACGTATCTAAACTCAAAAGGGAAACGCTGAATCAGACTGAATCAGTTAGCGGTGTCACGGCTCGGCTAGGCGGCTCAGGAACGGATTCGAGCGGATTCGAGCCGTTTGAGATAACACTGTCTCCTTTCTTAGGTGCAGGGGTGGGTGGCACATGCTGCCGGGCGCACAACTCGACTTGAAAGCACACGTCTGGCCTCCTGTACTGTCTGTTGGCAGCCGATACAACCCGATCAGCATCTCCTCAGTGGCACACTCAGGTTGGGAGCGCAAGCGCCGTTCCAGCAAGCATGGCGACTTTTCTGATGATGACGATGACTTCGCCCCTGCCAATGTCCCACAGCCTCTAATGAGGTGTAAGCACCAAATTGATTTCAAAATTCAAAGTTGAGTCTTCATTCTCGCCCGTATTTGACAGTTGCCGCGAGGAAATTTGTTGCCAGCGTATCGAGTCGGAACAGAGGCGTTGTGACGAGCTTAGGGATGGCTACAGTCGTCTCAAGGATGCTCTCCCTGTCTCCAACCCAACCCTGAAGTCAAGCAAGGTTTTTCTCTTGGATCGTGCTACTACCAATCAAGTGCATCATCATCAAATGTCGCCGCGTTTGGTACCATGGGGTGGTTGGGGACCCAAAAGTACACGCTTCCTCGAGCACGACTCTCTCGTGGGGTTCCCTCGTCGGCAACTGCCGTGCGACCGCCGGCCAGAAGCGCCCTGTGACGTATCGCGATGCGTGATTATAATCCGTTCCGTATCCGTCTTGCGCTTGAGCGGATTTCGTCCCTCCTGTCCAACGTTGAACAGCCAGACATCCTTACCAAGGATTACAACCCGTCTTCTCGGGGAAACATGGACAACACACTATGGCCGGAACTGTTCCGGCCATTCACTGCCGTTCGGACCCTGGGTGTGTCCCGCTACTTGCAGTCCTTCGTTCTATCTGCCCTTCAAGAGCACAGCGGAGAAATAGCCACAGGGGTGTTCCCTGCCTGAACGCTATTTCCCTAGAGGCATATCAACCATATGGACCTGAGGAGCAAAGTCTGGAGCGCTTGATCGCCGTGAGTCCGTCGGGATTTCGGTCACCCTGTGACTATCCAGCGCTTGGAAAAGTCACCGTTGACATGGGATTTGTGGAAATTAGGACTTAACGAGGACTAGCCTTGGTCGAGAGATGCGCTAAATCCTTGAGTCCCCAGCTCTCGATGTAATCCACCAGTATGCCACCCCTTTAACGCCTGTTACTCTTGCCAGTTACTATCGTCTCCGTATATTGACATTTTGAGATCGCGTCTGTATAGTGTTTACTGGAATGTCACCATGTCCGCTCCTCTTACAACCATATGTTTCATCTTGTCTTCCACCTGCCACTTTCACTTTCACTTTCTGCCCTGTCCCCGTCCTCTTCAGCGATATCGTCAAAGGCCATCTTTGCTTCTCGGGCTCAATACTGTGTCACGACTCGCTCATGCTGCGTCGCTTCTCCTGAGACCGTCGCTTCTCCCCATCAGTGCAGGGCATCGTCGTGTGATCAATGGCGTTGTGATTCCATACACAACGCCTTATATAGGCTGCGCGCCTCGTTGCTCTCAATTCCCTTAACGACCTAGCTCTGCCTCGCGTTGCTTTTATTTATGGTAACCTTTCTGCATCACCTTTGTCATTTTAGAGCGAGCGCGACGTACTTGACGATGACATACTGAGTGGCTGTATCTGCGTTTTCTTTACTAAGGACACCTCTCTTTCCGGACCTGCACCTCGATTTCCAGGCTTCCCTTGTATTAGTGTACGGCGTGACCTCACGCACGAGCCTTGTGCTATACAATTTATTTGTTTCCCACTTTTGTATGTTCAACTTGCCTTTTTGCCTGTAGCTATTGTATCTGTGCGGTTCAGAGGTTGATGTCACGTCTGTCTTGAACATCGTACTACCGCATAGCTACAACCTCTGATGTATTTATTTTGTGCAACATAGGTCCGGGAACAGCGAAGAATGTCTCGCCAGCCCCGATTCCTCCAAAGAGTCAAAGTTCTTGCGTGCCACTCGGAACCATTTGTGCTCCGCTGTGCGCGCACTACCAGGTCCTTGACCTGGGCAGTGGGCATATCCCTCGTATACTCCCTCATCAACTCCTGTTCGCTTCACAATCTCAGTCAACCTCCAGGTAATATCGCTTATATTCCTGCTGCTACTATCGACTGTCAAACGGCCGCGCAAGCTCGGGGTATCCCAGTACTACAGTACTACTAGTAATTATGGTGAACCCTGGCCCGGGGGACAATCACCGCCGAATGCTGTGGTGGCCCAAATTTCGGGAAGGTATTAGATTTAAGTGGTATCATGATACACTTTTTACAAAGGCGGCAGACGCGATCCAGAATCAGACAGTATGAGTGATCAGGATCAGATCGAAAGTCGAAAGATGGCCAAAAGGGGTAACTTTTCTGCCAGTCTGCGAAATCGCATGTGTGAGAATCTTATTACTAATATATGAGTCCCTCAAATGCAACCAACTCGTTACGGCTACGCTATACGGCTTATTAATGCGCTCATTCCCCACTACCAATAAGCTTTCATCGGTTACCCTTGAAGGTCCATCAGTGAATCTCCCACTCAACTAGTATTAGTATTGCCAAAGTTCACCCCCTTTCATCGATCCGATCGATCCCGATACACGGACTTTCTAAGCTCTGCAATTCGTGATGCCGACAGTTACCGGAAGGAAGCAGAAGGCATGTAAAAGGAAGAGTACGTCTTATCCTCAGTGCCCACGACGAAACCACTTACCTGTTCGGTAAAGGCCTTATACCAACCATTGGTGTGCTCCCGGACGATGTCCTCCTGGATATCTTCTACATCTGTCAGGCGGCTCCAATGGACGAAAATGAACATTGGTGGATGGAGCCCAAAGAGGCACCTGACACGTGGCATAGGCTGGTGCACGTATGCCAGAGATGGCGATATGTTGTACTTGGATCGCCTATCTATCTCAAACTGTTCCTTATTTGCACAGAGAGAACTCCTGTGATGGATCTGTTGCATATCTGGCCGCCCTTGCCTCTCCTAATATTGTTGGACGCTCAAACTCCCCATACTACGAGTAACATCACCGCTGCATTCGAGCAACGTGACCGTGTACGCTGGATTGTCGGCGGTCTAGAATACTTTGGCTCAGGGGAACTCCCCACGCTGATGCTTGAACCATTCCCTGCACTGACCCATATTAATCTCCACTGGTATGGCGATCCGCTGGTTCTTCCCGATAAATTCTTAGGTGGATCTGCGCCACGCCTACAATGCCTCCGATTGTGGGGCCTTCCATTTCCGACATTACCTAAACTTCTTTTGTCTACCAGTGACCTTGTCGAGCTCCACCTTTGGCAGATGCCAACTTCTGGTTCTGGTTACATTTCACCCGATGCGATGGCCACAATCTTATTTGCCTTGACCGGGCTCGAACAATTATCCATTGGACTCGACTGTTACTCCCCGACTTTCCCCCCTCCTCAAATTATCCGACGTCCACCTCCACAGACACGCACTGTCATCCCATCTCTCGTATTACTCCTGTTCCGCGGTGTCGGTGACTACTTGGACTACCTCGTCACCCTAATAGATGCTCCTCACCTCCAACGTGTCAGTGTAGCCTTTTTAAATCAGTTCTATCTTCAGATCGCACAACTTCCTAGATTCTTCTGTCACACGAGGATTTTCAGGTCATTCGATCATGCCAAGGTGAACTTTACAAAATACAACGTCGGTATCTCACTTCATCCGCGAGAGGCAGAACGTCCCCATCAATGGCTCGGGCTAGATATTAAAAGTGCAGGATTATCTTCGCAGGTGTCGTCTATGGCAGATATATGCACCCAGCTTTCACCCCTCCTGTCCGGCGTTGAACAGCTGGACATTTTTAGCGAACCTGATTTAATACAGACTTCGCAGGTCAACATGAACAATGCATTATGGTTGCAACTCCTCCGGCCATTCACTGCTGTTCGGACCCTCTGTATATCCCACCACTGGCAGCCCTTCATTGTGTCTGCCCTTCAAGAGCTCACTGAAGAGATGGCCCCAGCGGCGTTACCTGCACTGAACAATATTTACCTAGAGGCTTATCAACCAAATGGACCTGAGCAGCAAGATCTGGACCGCTTGATTGCCGTGCGTCGAGATTCCGGTCACGCTGTGGCCATCCAGCGCTTGGAAAAGTCACCGGAGACGTGGTATTCGTGGGAATTAGGACTAGTCCAGGTCTGAATATCTGAATCCTTGGTTCTGCAGTCCTAGATGTTGTCTATTGGTACGCCACTCCTTTATCGCCCCCTTGTTTTACGCATTCAACGCCCGTTGCATCGGCTAGCTACTATCATCTCCCTGTGTTAACATGTCAAGCCCGTGTCCGCATGGTGGTTAAAGTGAGGTCAGCATGGTCACCGCCCTTAGACTCACATGCTTCATGCTTCCACCTGCCACTTTCGCTTGCACTACGCTCTCCTACCTGCCATCCCATATCCTCCACAATGACCTTTAACGACTCGGGTTTCATTCTCCCCCATTTATGGTAACCGTTCTGCGTTGTCCTTTCCTACTATGCCTTTCTTTTCGATCCTGCATCTCGATGTCAGGTGTTCCTCTGTGATTATGTACGTCATGCTAGCCTTGTATCTTACAATTATCCATGTATCCCACTTTTGTATGTTTACATGTAATCTTTATGCTTGAGGTTAGTGGGCCTGTAGGATACGTACAGTAGGATTTACTTTCATCTCTGTACTAATCGTCTTAGTACCCATAGCTACAAACCCTGCTATACTAAGACTTGTGAATATTCAACGTAGGAGTAGTAACGAACTTGCCTCGTCAGCCCTCATTCCTCTGAAGCCTTCATGGGCGTCTCTTGTGAACTATCTGAGTTCTCCCCTACATTGTCTCTTCTCACGCCTGTTTTCTTAACTCTCTGGCGCTGCCCTGGAGCTCACTTGCGCGCTGCGCTGTGCGCGCACTGTGAGGACAATATACCTAGGAACGCCCCTACCTGTTGTTCTCTTGAATCTCTTCATCGCTTTCCTTTCCTGTCCCACTCCCTATCGAGTGCCAGGTTATATCACGGCATTGTCTATATTCCAGCTACCCCGGAAGTACAAGAACATTACTTACACTACTTAGGGAGAATCCCCAAAACCCCAGGTGGATGAAGGTGGCCTTCACACCACCCTTACAACACGTGCCATTCTTATCGACATTGTTGCTGCTACCACCTGTTCAATCGCCTTGCAAGCTCGAGATAGCCTAACACCAAACATGATGAATCCCTTTGTGGCTGCCCGCAAGCTAAATAACTAAGGTGGGGCCATGTCGCATCAGCGACACGTGCTATCGTCATCCTCGTAGTGAGCAGTGACTCACAGTTCAAGTTGTTTGTTTATCGTCGTTGTTATTGCAACTTACTAACGGCCTGCCCCGAGCCCTGCGCACAGAGGGAATTAAGTGAGAAAGAGCAAGGGAAGGCCCATGTTAATGGTGCGATGACCATCATCGTGCACAACCAGGTCATGGAGAGTCAAGGGGTTTTCTATGTCGCGCCGTGTGCGTATCCTTTGATCCACAGCGCAAGGTAGACAATACGCGGGGAGAGACAGTGTTAAGTGAATGGTGGTGCTAATAAACGTAAGTATGTGTTGCGTTGACGCGAGAGAACAGTGAGCCAGAGGGTACCAACGCCTGATGCAGCTTCGGCATCCTCCGGCCTAATCATGGGGAAAAAAAAGTTTCGACCCGGGTTACGCCGAGTTCAGAACCGTCGGGTGAATAAGCGCTCGTAGTCCTACTCCATTTTACGCAGTTTTCTTCATGTTTCGAATGGCTGTTACTCATGCTAGCGATTACCATTTCCCTGTGCTGACATCGCGGTGCTCCATTTGTACTAAGCTATGTGCATGCTCTATGTCAAGTATATTGATGCTGACATCCAAGAATTGTAAATACAACACGTCGAAGAAATTGGTCAGAGATAATGGATCACGATATGTCCATCTATGCGGTGGCTATGAGGTTCATGAACACAGGCACACCACTTACTATCTATTCTCTTCCAAGCCATCGCCTCTCGTTCACGACCCCACTCCCCCTCCAGGACATATCAATCTCGGCCTTGCCGCGAAAGTTGAATGAGGTACACGGGGACACAAGTATTTAGGAGTAGAATAAGGCGTCCGGCGACGAGCGGAGAAAGTGGGAGTTGAGCCCTGAAGCGTGATGTGCGACAACGATTCAATTTACTGAAAGTTGACACGCTCGCGATTCATGACAGTGTGATTGTCCTGGCCACTACAAGCGGAGACAGCCCCCAAGTCAGGTTACGGTTAGCGGAGCGTGCTGTCGCCATCACTATTATCGTTAGTTTCCGAGCAATCGGAGCCAAAGGTGCCTATGCTGTGTCAACGACATCTGTTGCTTTCCTCATCGTTGTCCGCGGTCCTGAAGGTGAGTCTCGGCGGAGAAGGTCCTGTGCCTTGTCCATGGTGGTAGGTGACATCGCTTTTTGTTCGTCTTGCGGTTTTATCGTCTGCACCGAGGGCCGGGGAAGAGCGAAAATGGCCATACACCTGTGCTCCTAACACATGTACTGTAAATGACACATGCCCAAATGTAAAACAACGGGAGCAGGTCTACGCTAAACTCGAGATAGCGACGTGTTCTGTTGTCATAGTTTCTGGTTACTGCGAAAGTCAAGACGAAGGGATAGCAGAAAAGTCCTCAGGCCTCTCCTCACGCGAACAAGTCTCGATTACTAATAGCGTCAATTACTAATAATGTTCGATCTCGCCAAAAAAGCTCTCATAAATTACAGTATGTCCAAGGCTTTCACTCACTGCCGTTGGGAAACGACCTGGCTTTCTGAATACTAATCGCTAATAGGGTGCGACTTGAAGGCCTATCAAGCGAGCTCCTGACAAAGTAGTATTTGTATCGCTCCTGATCCAATAGATCTTCAACTCGGAAAGCGACACCGTGTCGACTATGAATCAACCACATAATGAGAGCGGTACGTCCCACTTGCAGCACCCACAACGATCACTTACCTGTGCAATCCAGGCCATGTGACAACGACAACAACTGCAGTGGGAATGAGGTCTTAATAAGGACTAGCCCTGGTCGAGAGGTGCTCTAAATCCTTGACTCCCCAGCCCTCGATGTAATCCACCAGTTATGTCACCCCTTTAACGATCTAGCTCTGCCTCGCGTTGCTTTTATTTATGGTAACCTTTCTGCATCACCTTTGTCTTTTTAAAGCAAGCGCGACGTACTTGACGATGACATACTGAGTGGCTGTATCTGCGTTTTCTTTACTTAGGACACCTCTCTTTCCGGACCTGCACCTCGATTTCCCGGCTTCCCTTGTATTAGTGTACGGCGTGACCTCACGCACGAGCCTTGTGCTATACAATTTACTTGTTTCCAACTTTTGTATGTTCACCTTGCCTTTTCGCCTGTAGCTATTGTTTCTGTGCGGTTCAGAGGTTGATGTCATGTCTGTCTTGAACATCGTCTACCGCATAGCTACAACCCCTATTTAAATACTCACGATGTGCAACATAGGTCCTGGAACAGCGAAGAATTTCTCGCCAGCCCCCATTCCTCCAAATAACCAAAGTTCTTGTGTGCCAATCGGAACCATTTGTGCCTCGCTGCCCGCGCACTACCAGGTCCATGATCTGGGCAGTGGGCATTTCCCTCGTATTGTACTCCTCATCAACTCCTGTTCGCTTCACAACTCTCAGTCAACCTCCAGGTAATATCGCTATCTTGCTTATATTCCTGCTACTACTACCGTGTGATTACTCTTGTTGACGATGTTGTTGCTATTGACTGCCCAACTGCCGCGCAAGCTCGGGGATCCCAATACTACAATACTACTAGTAATTATGGTGAAGTAGGTGAACCCTGGGGCTATCACCGCCGAATGCTGTGGTGGCAAATTTCGGGATGGTATTAGATTTAAGTGGTATCATGATACATTTTTTACAAAGGCGGCAGATGCGATCCAGAATCAGACAGTGTGTGCCATTGGATGAGTGATCGGGATCAGATCGAAAGATGGCAAAGGCCAAAAGGGGTAACTTTTCTGCCATTCTCTGCGAAATCGCATGTGTGAGAATCTGATTACTAATATATTATTACTAATGTGAGTCCTCAAACTTGAACTTGAACGTTTGAACGTTTTTTGAACAGGGCTACGGCTCACATTCACCGCTACCAGTGAAGCTTCCATACGTACGTACAAAACCCTCACTTGTTCCTGCTGTAACAGTATCTATCTTTATCCCACTAATCGCTAAATCATGTACCCTTGAAGGCCCCTCAGTGAATCTCCCAATCAACTAGTATTAGTATCGTCATTGCCCAAAAATCACCCCTTTCTTCGATCCGATCCGATCCGATCCGATCCGATCCCGATCCACAGACATTTCTAAGCTCTGCAATTCGGAAAGTGATGCCAAAGGTTATCGGAAGGAAGCGGGCTCGTAAAAGGAAGGGTACGTGTGACACGCCGCGCCCCTGACGACCACTCACCTGTTCAGTAAAGGCATTGTGCCAGTGCCAACAATTGGTGTGCTCTCGGACGATGTCCTCCTGGAGATTTTCTACTTCTGTCAGGCGGCTCCAATGGACGAAAATGAACTTTGGTGGATGAAGCCGGAAGTGGCACCTGATACGTGGCATAGACTGGTGCATGTATGCCAGAGATGGCGATCTGTCGTGCTCGGATCGCCCATCTATCTCAAACTGTTCCTCATCTGCACAGAGAGAACTCCTGTGAGGGATCTGTTGCATATCTGGCCGCCCTTGCCTCTCCTAATATTGTTGAAAGCTCGCGTTCTCACTCCCATAATATTGTTGGACGCTCACACTCCCCATACTACGAGTAACATCACCGCTGCATTCGAGCAACGTGACCGTGTACGCTGGATTGTCGGCGGTCTAGGATACTTTGATTCGGAGGAACTCCCCACGCCGATGCTTGAACCATTCCCTGCACTGACCCATATTGATCTCCACTGCTATGGATGGGATCCACTGGTTCTTCCCGACAAGTTCTTAGGTAGATCCGCGCCACGCCTACAATGCCTCCGATTGTGGGGCCTTCCATTTCCGACATTACCTAAACTTCTTTTGTCTACCAGTGACCTTGTCGAGCTCCACCTTTGGCAGATGCCAACTTCTGGTTCTGGTTACATTTCACCCGATGCGATCGCCACAATCGTATCTGCCTTGACCCGGCTCGAAAAACTTTCCATTGGATTCGACTGTGACTCCCCGACTTTTATCCCTCCTCAAATTATCCGACGTCCCCCTCCACAGACACCCGCTGTCATCCCATCTCTCAAATTCCTTTCATTTGAAGGTGTCAGCGACTACTTGGACTACCTCGTCACCCTAATAAACGCTCCTCACCTCCAACGTTTCAGTGTAACCATTTCAAATCAGCTCTATCTTCAGATCGCACAACTTCCTAGATTCTTCTGTCACACGAGGATTTTCAGGTCATTCGATCATGCCAAGGTGAACTTTACATATTACGACGTCAGTATCTCACTTCATCCGCGAGAGGCAGAACGTCCCCATCAATGGCTCAGGCTAGATATTAAAAGTGCAGGATTATCGGTAGATATATGCACCCAGCTTTCACCCCTCCTATCCGGCGTTGAACAGCTGGACATTTTTAGCGAGCCTGATTTAATACAGACTTCGCAGGTCAACATGAACAATGCACTATGGTTGCAACTTCTCCGGCCATTCACTGCTGTTCGGACCCTCTGTATATCCCACCACTGGCAGTCCTTCATTGTGTCTGCCCTTCAAGAGCTCACTGAAGAGATGGTCCCAGCGGCGTTACCTGCACTGAACAATATTTACCTAGAGGCTTATCAACCAAATGGACCTGAGCAGCAAGGTCTGGACCGCTTGATTGCCGTGCGTCGGGATTCCGGTCACGCTGTGGCCATCCAGCGCTTGGAAAAGTCACTGGTGACGTGGCATTCGTGGGGATTAGGACTAGTCCGGGTCTGAATATCTGAATCCTTGGTTCTGCAGTCCTAGATGTTGTCTATTGGTACACCACTCCTTTATCGCCCCCTTGTTTTACGCATTCAACGCCCGTTGCATCGGCTAGCTACTATCATC
>QFDX01006537.1:0-17505 GCA_003315875.1 Lactifluus piperatus | reverse complement strand
GGGTTAATCAGTTCATAATTTGGGTATTTTCCTGTGCTTTTTTGTATGGCATTGCTATCGAGGATATAAAATGTTGTCTTTTCCATCGTTGTTCGGACAGAGACAGGTATCATATGCTTGGCCTTCTTGGGGTTGACTCTCCCCATCGCGGGCCCGGGTCATCATTCATGTACAGTTTCCCTTTTCCCCTTCGCAAGGCTTTCAACGACGTCTACATTGTCCTCTTAATCTCCTTCACCTTATTTCTTCTAGTACAAGTCAGTACCTTAGAGACAGGTGAATTCTTAGACTTTTCCTAACTCAATAGTTCGTCGTTATTTTCCATTCACCACAGCATGATTAACACTTTTTTTTATAGATAAGGCATTCCGTCACGGTGACATTGAGAAGATTTTGACGGAGATCGCAAAGACAGCAGGCGAGCTTGCGACGGATGACGCGAATACTTCACTTGCGTAATCAGTAATCGTTGGATCAGGCGGTTCCATGTCACGATCAACAAAGACGCAAGAAAGTGTATTTGGTCAATTGGTCAAATGCCCCTTTGACCACCGTATATTGTTCCTATTGAAGACAGACAACGCTAGTATTGGGAAATTGGCTGTGGTGATATTACTCTCAGATGATAACAGCTCCGAGAAATGCGCCACAGGAAATAAAGCCACCCGAATAGGCTATGGACATCGCTAGACCCTTCGAAACATTCATCGGACACTTTGGTATGCTGCGTGTTCTTTACGAATATGCACAGGGCCACCTGAACGCGCAAACGTTTGGCTTTGGGCCCGGCAGTCTAGGAATGTATTTACCTGTGGCACGAAATCCCTCACGAGTTTCTGTTGCGCGATCTAATTTAACACCCGGACAGGAGCATGTCGATTATCCTAAGTGAGTAGCTCAAGCTTCAGCCTGTTGTGGCGTGATTAGAGGTAATGCAGAGAAAGAGGGTAACTCACGGGGTATTTTTGTGGTGATGGTGACACACGACGTTTTCATCTTAAGCTTTGACCTCCAGTTAACCCTCAAGAACTTGAAACCGACCCACGAAATGGGATGAAGGTGAGTCTTAGCTCGTCCTACTATGCTTGATTGGAGTTGCTAGTTGCGGATTCCTGGTTGACGGGACCCGCACAGAGTTACAGCAGAAAACCGCAGTTGGGCTACTCGACAGCTCACATCCTTTGCGCTCTGCGCGGTTGCATAGAGTCTGGCAGACGTGCCGGATGTAGGAATGGTGCTGAGCCCTGAGAGGAGTACCACTTAATTGGGACCGTCTTACACACACCTGGGGATCTGCTAGCTCACAGCAACTGAAGCAAATTCGCATTTAGGAAGATGGGCCATGCACAAGTGTTTTCTCACGTTGGCGATCGAGGAAACGCTGTCCGTGGCTCATTAGAGAGAAAATCGTACTGGTTGCCACATTAGTGGTGATCAACACTCCAAACGGCCCTGCCTCACCCCTCGTTACGGGCACTTTCGGGATCTGGACTTCCTCCATTTCTCATGGACGAGGCGACGGACCACCTCAGTCAAGCATCGGTTACTGGGTTGTTGCAGAATGTAGACGATATAAGTACGACAGCAGCTTCTACCCCACTCCTTCTTGACCTCACGTCAGGCCCTTAGCGATGGCGCAAGGAGAGACATTGCAGGCGGAGTCAAAAACCAATCAAATATCCAAGAAACGTAACACATCCAAAAGTCCTGCAGAGACCTGAGGCATTGTTGAAATAGCGTGACGACGTTTTCCGAAGGGTTTCCAAGAACCGTGAACTGGAAACACTCATTGATGGCTTGGCAGACGCGCTCAATACTTGTATGTTCTAACCTTTTCAAGATGAGTCTAGTCGAGTCATAGACATCTACAGCTATCCTAGCCTCATGGCTCCAGGTGAGCGCAACAACTCCCCGTTTTAGTGACAGCCCACTCTGACACTTCTCACCCGATATTGAAATAAGCTGAATCTCCCTTAGTGAAAGACGCAAGGCTGTATTGCCTCTGATCTTTCGCAGTCTCTTGTCCAAGGTTCATCGTGGATGTTTTGTCTGGACCATACCTTCACATATATAGTGTGTGTAGGATCACATTGCGCTAACCTGAACGAAGCTATAAGATTATAAACGGTTTGATAGACGACGTTACTGCAGGCAGGGTAAGTAATTGTGCTAGACAGCGTCAAACGTGTTGTCAATTCTTGTAGTTTGAAAATCAAGACAATTTCGACTTAATTGATCAGGTCGATCAGGTAGCATACAGTACCCCAAGACCTAAATTAGTCTCAATCAGGTATTATCGACTTCAAATATCAACGTTGGAGCGGTCCCGTATTCCTGATGTAATATTCAGAGGGCGCTGGAAAGCTGGTTTCAAGACAAGAATGTTGAGGGCCAGAAGCAGACTATCAATACCTTGAATAAGGTGGCCCCTATATCAAACTCTAACTCGTTCTGAATCCGGCTTCTTCCCAGAAGATAAACGCCAAGGCTGCGGCGAAGCACCTGGTCGTCCTTTTGTGGGGATCACAATTCCCAAGGCCAGAGGGGATATCGCCCTGAAGGATAGCGCTTTGCAGGAAGTGCTTATCTTTTCCACACAAGGCGAGGAGTAACAGACGGCAAGGATCTGGTTACGAAGGTTTTCTTGGAGAGTTAGGCATATAATGCATTAGGTTCGCAAACTCAGGCAACTCCGAGGCCCTTTACACCAGCGGTAGCTATTCACCAGACCAGACAGACCATGGAGCCAGGAAAAGTTACAATCGGGTTGAACAAAGGATTCACGATGACCCAAGACAACTATTTATGCAACGAAGAATCGTACGAACCACCTTGCTCTGACTAAGGACTTCAACGTTTCAACTGCCATATGGACAGACATGTTAGAAAACAGACGGGTAGATCATCACTGGCACGCCCATCGCTGAGCGAAATTCTGTTCGCTGGTGGCGTTATGGTGAAGGGCAATCCCCGTGGGGCAATCTCAGGAACAGCAAGAAAAGTGTGGGCATAGCTGACCACTCTGAAAGATAACGGTGCGGCGAGAAAGAAAGGGGAGACATTCTAGACCAGGAGACAAATAATCGCTACTTTCAAAGAGATGTCAGGAGGTCGACGGCGCCTGGACAGACCCCTCCTATCGGGGGCAGTGACATACGTAAGGAAGTGGCCGCTATCGTGAGAGCCAGGAGAGTTATCCAGGTAGCGAATCCGGACGCATTAGTGCTAGGTACGAGGAGGCTTCTCGCCGAAACCAGAGGCCGTATGAAGGGAGCCTCCTAACACGAAGGCTTACGGGTCAACTAAGAGCCTAGTGACAGGACGGAACTAAGACAGACTTTTTTTTTGTGCCGGAAGGGTCCAAACTAATTGACCGGGATGTGAACCGCGTGATAGCGAGGGCCCGGATACGGTTCGGTACGAGCAACGGAACGAGTGCCTCCGGGTGAAGCGGCGAAACAGTAGTTGACAGTTGACAGACCTCGTAATGCCACTGCACCGAATACGTACGGATCGGACTTAGTTGAGGTGTAGGCACACGGATAGCGCCGGAAATGAACGGCGCGCGCAATAATCTGCGACCTGCTACAAACTGACAACAACAGCTCCGCGTCAGTAACGCGCGACTGTTGAACTGTTGCGCCAAATCCAAATAGTGCCAGTGCCATCCAATTATACCATCTACGTATCATAGGGTGCAAATACAGCTGACACAACATACAAGCTCCGTGCATCCGGGAGGCATTGTTATCTTTGACCCCATTCGCCCGCTACGGAAATACTCCCGGGGTCCGTATCAGCTGTCAGGAACGTACAATCAAGATTGGGAAAGATTAGGGTGCGCCACAGGACGGGAAACCGGTGTTGAACTTATGCCGGTCCCTGCCACGGCACTTAAGCTCTCATCGCGTATTATGCTCAAGAGTGTGCTCATCCCAGCAATATGCCAGCATATACTTGACCAGGGAAAAATGTAGTATGTGTTCACCTGATCAGAAGTATTGAGAGTACAAACCGTGAAAATAAATTTCTGTTGAGGGCATGGGTCTGGGGTAGCCAGCGGCTCTCCTGATCCGCTCATCTCGGGGTCTCAGATAATGGCCATTTAAAAATTTCGTCCGAGCTTAAGGGCAAATTCTGGCGCAAGAGCGAAGGCGCTCAAGTAGATAACCAAAGAGTGCTATGTTTCAACGAACTACGCGGAAGAACAGGGTTTACGGAACTAAAGAGGGGTCAATGCAGTGAGTAGAGAAGGTAGCTATCTTGGCGAGTAAGTGCCAGCGGCAAGCCCATGCAGGCAAGTGAGTTCCGACAGACAGACCCGACTGGCGAGTGCGAGTCACCAAGCCTACCATCCCGCATAATCAACTAGACACCACACCGTCCCCGCATCTACGATAAGGTCCACTTGAAGCGTGCGTATCAACTCAAGACTCAACGAGCGGGAACTGGCCACGCCACTGAAGAGACGAGGATCGCAAGCACAAGGAATCAAATCGCTTCAGCGGGTGAGGGCGACAAGAAGACAGCGGGACTTGGGCTGCAAACGAATGAGCTAGACAATACCACTGCTGCAAACAAGCACGCGGGTGAGGCCCCGCCACCTTATCCATCTGCAACGACCCTAAACACCACATCCCCGTTGCGTGAGCTCATTGGAGCGAGAATAGGTAGGAGCGAGGCGTAACGGATACCTGACCACATCGATCAGGCGCCGAAGAACATGTGGGCGTACAAGTCATAAGTCAGATGATAATTATGCACAGGATGACGTCGCAAAGGGTGGGTGTAGGCCAAGGGTTGACTGGGGAAGGAAGGGTTGTGGATACGCTCCGAGAAAACGAGACGCGAAGATGCCGGTGTATTGGCGCACACATGAATGGTAGTCAAAACCATGCCCAATGAAGGGATAGCTTTGGTGTGCAGGCGAGTGGATCGATCGGGGATAGAAGAGAGACAAAAGGCGGTAGAAGTACAAGATGAGCCGGTCCTCGAGGCGAAGCACTCATCGCTCTTAAGGGAGCGGGATGCCTCCAGCCTCCGAGGCGCACGGTCTTGCGTCAGTGCCTCGTCATCTCGATCATAGAACCGATCAAGAGTAGTCGCCTTCTTGACGAATGTCGTAGATCTCGGAAATTGCGATGTTGTCGGCAACCGATGATTGACCACTGGTCAACCGGGGCGGACAAGATCCGAAGTGCAGAACTCACGGCTCGCCGTGAGTCTGACAACCCTTGGAAGGAAGGAACTGTGTGCATCACTGAGGCACACCCAATCGGGCCCTTCCTGACGAGAAACACCAATGAAGGAATGGTGATGGTGCGATGGAGGGAAAAATGCAAAGATAAAAAAAAAATTTATGGAGTGCGTGAGAGTCCATGCGTAAATAAAATAGCATCTTCCTGCAGGCCAGGCAAGTCGATCATCATAACGTTAGGCGGAAGAGCAATCCGCTTTTCGTAAAAGACCACGGGGGAGGGAAGGAGGCGGTGACGGAGAAGTAACAGGGAAAGATGGTGAGACTAGAAACTTGACTGCTGTTGTTGCTGGACGGCAGCCACGGCAGCGGCGGCGGCGGCATGACGTTGCTCAGCAGTGCCCAGCATCAACGCCTCATTGACCCTTCACAATAACGTCAGTTCTATGTCGGGGTCAGGGGATAAGTAAACGTACTGGCGAAGACGGGCAGTTTCATTCTCGGCTTGCTGTAGTCTCGTCTGGAGTTGCTGCTGAGTCATCTCCAAGTACTTGATGTGGGTGGTAGCACGATCCAAGAGAGAAACCTTGCTCGACTTCTGGTTGGAGACGGGGAGAGCGTCCTTGAGACGACGGTAGCCATCCCTAAGCTCGTCACGACGCCTCTGCTCCGACTCGATACGCTGGCGACGAATCTCCTCGCGGCGACTGTCAAATAAGGGTGAGAATGAAAACCCAACTTTGAAACCAATTTGGTACTTACACCTCATTAGAGGCCGTGGGGGCACTGGCAGGGGCGAAGTCATCGTCATCATCGGAAAAGTCGTCATGCTTGCTGGAACGGCGCTTGCGCTCTCGACCCGGACGTGCCACTGAGGGGACGCTGATTGGGTTGTATCGCACAGAGCGAGGGACTGAAGCAAGGTTAGGCGAGTGGGAACCCGAGCCGCGGCTAGTGCGACCAGAGGTGCTGTCGGAAGAAATCTCGCCAGCACTCAAGGACATCAAGGCCGCAGGGTACACGCTATGAGGGGGGGTGTAGGGACGACCGGGGGATCCGGTGTTATACGAGCTGCCATAGGTGTACTCGGCCATAGGAGCGGCAAGGTTGAGGGTAGGGAAACCCAGACGAGGAGAGGCTATATAGAGTGGTGAGTAAAAGAATGATTGAATATAAAATAGACGATGACGTACGATTGATGGATGACATGCCGAATGCTTCCGTGTGAGGATATTGGAGATAATCGAGACCAGCGAGAGAGTCGTAAGTGAAACCAGAGGTAGCAGCGTCAATGAAATCGGGGCTCTTGGGGTGCTCAAGGACTTGCTCGAGGGGACCTTCCATTGCGTGTAGGGGAGAGATAGAGAGGATGATGGGTGGGAGTGGGTGTTGAGGTTGAAGTGGTCGTGAAGACGTCGACTAATAAATGAGACGGAAATAAAAGGCAAGATGCTATTTAAAAAAAAACAAAATAAATAAATAAAAAGGATTATTGTTTTCGACGAGAGATATTGTACTAACCAAGGGTAGTACAACAGAACAAGTGAATTGTGACAAAGTGACGATGTTGTACAGATGAGATGCAACGCAAAGTGGACGAAAAGAGAAGCCGGCGATCGGGGGGAGGTAGTGGAGTGGAGTGGGATAGCCGGAGAGGGGAGAGAGAGGAGGGGGATAGAGAAAAAGAGAAGAGAGGGGAAAGGAAATAGTGCTCTTGGGGGAGATCACTTCAGGGCCAAATCGCAAGTCCTTATACCCTCAGATCACTCACCCGAACCGGCGCGATCCCCCGGCCCATCTCTATAAGGCAATAATGTCCCCACCTATTCTCCATTCCTACTCTGTCTTCTCTTTCCCTTTTTCTTCCCCGTCACAACTTGCACAGATCGAGATCCATCGCTAGAATCTTTTCCGGTGTACCCTTCCATCCCTTGCCCCTCTCAACTCAATTACCTTGCCTTGAATATTATTTTCCTCTCTCTCTTTTTCTCTCTTCATCGTTTATTCTCTGTTCCCCGAGTCTCTCGGTGCCTATTTCCCTTTCCTAATTTGGCACTTTCCCCCCGCTTTCCCCGTTTTTTCCACACGAACCCTAACTTACATGAGGCTGTTCACCCCACGTTGTTTTAATCATCCTATACCTTTTCCATTTCTCGGCTCTTTTTTTCTCATCCCTCCCGATCAGACTGGCGAGGTTTTCATCTCACCCCCTTATCCACTTATATGCGCGGCGATGCACCCGGCATTTCCCTCAGGACTTTCACCCTATCGTTTACCCCTTCAGAGCTTGACCCCGCCAAAACAGGTCTGAGCGCTAGGCAGAGCACGGTTATTCTTCACCATCACGTCAATCCGCCAGATAAACGCTAACATCCGTAAACCTTCACCTTACGTGGCGCAGAATGGAAATAACTATTCGCAGACAAAGTCATGAGATAAAGCGTAATAACGTAACAGGTCGTAAGTCGTGGTCGGGTCGTAAATACTGTTGCTGTAGTCGTAACTGTGCCGAGACATAATAGTAAAACGAAAGACAAGGTCCGCTAACAAGCCAAAGCACTCATATACAAAATGTTCGATGGCTCGAGCGTCCACACTGAACAAGCTACAGTTTTTACTTGTGTCAGACAATTAAACGAGGAACAGGAAATCGATGGCCGAACCGGATCAAGGCATCTCGTATTTCATGCTTGCATAGTGCTCTAACCTCGTCGGGAACCGCCAGGTGAGGAACAGCATATACACCTAAACGGACAGTTCAGATACATGTGGACCCACCACGTTAATCACTATGCGGAACAAACCTGGAACACGAGGTCCGCCAGCAGGCACACTATGAACGCCGTGTTCAAACTGGCAAAACCCGCTGTACACAGCGTAGAGGGTGCGTTCCCGCTCCCGTACCCGGCGGCAACTGATGCCACCCAGAGTTGCCCGCCGTTCGCACATTCCCATGCGATCTTCTCTTTCCTGTCACGTCCAAAGGGTCTACTGAGTGCTATACGCTTTAGCTTGATCAATTAAGCGCCTTACCCCCTCTGAAGTTCCACGATCATGAAGATGTCACGAATGGCGGAAATGACAATCAGAAATGGCCACAGGACAGTGCAAGCCCGGGTCCAAATGTAAGACCGCTGTGATAGGGACAAATTGCGATCAGCACTTCACAGATGCGTGAACGAATGGTGCGCTAACATTGCCGAGAGCCAGGGCGGTTAACGCAGCGGTGGCAGCTACTGCCATCGCGACTCCACCGTAGATCTGCCTGCGGAGAATGTTGTTGCTGGGCAAGTGATGTCATGGAGGACAATGTCATAGACATACCACTCTGGATAAACGAAAAAAAGAAATGGTCCGTAATGGAATAATAATATCCCACCGATGAAACTATAAAGCTGCAATGCATCGATCAGGTGTGAGGCGGAACGTGTAAGCCCAAAGGAGGCGCACGAAGATGATGGTCGCCCATACAATACCTCCAGCACGCTGCAATCACCAAAGTCAGTACCAGAAGATCGCTGCGTGTACCTTACGAACCAGTGGGAATATCAACAGGCAGTTGTCGCACCTACCGATGCAGAGATCAGCGGACGAGATTAAGGAGGCGACAACCGGCTAGATCAACAGGGCTTACCACATAGCGGCAGTAGTAGGCTTAGATAGATGTAAGGGGTATTTTTGCGTAAAAGGAAAGGACTGGGAACTATAACGAAAGTATCCCTTGAAACGAATCCACAAAGACAGTAGGGAGTGCTATGAGAGACCGGATGGCCAAGGACTTGTGAGCACGAGAAGTGGGGAACTGGGGGCACGAGCGCTGGGCTTCTCCGAAAAGGCAACGGGTTACTGATTGCCACCTAATGGAATTATTTTTTTTCCTTGAGCGCGTAATAATAAAAATAAAATAATTATAATATAATTATAAAATTATTTGGCTCACACCCTTCACTGATCAATCAAGCGCCCGGACCCAGCAAAGTGGAAATGGATGAACGCCCACCCGGATATGATGACTCTCGGCGGCCGCCCGGAATGTTTAGAAGCTTCTGCTGCCGGATGTGACAAATTTAAATTGGCTTGGATCCAGCAAGTCCCTTTTTGGCTGACCGCGCAGAACCCTTTCACAACCCGTGGCCCGGGCGTGATCACATATTTGCTCGCTCGCTCGAGATCGCAGCCGTACTCCAACACCTTTTAACGCTCGGCATCGTTTAACGTTGTTTTTTTCCTTGTATGTTTAACCTAGTGCACTCGATTGCTTAGTGTCAGCTAGTAAATTCTCATTTCCTCCTGCTTACACAACTCTCCGTATTATCGCTTGGACCGCTTCTCACCGGGTTGCACCGCCCCCTCTCCGACATTGTTTGACCACCCTTAGATGCATGATCTGCGACTGCGTTCGTGTCGGACTTCATCTTAGTGATTGCCTTTCATTCGGTGCAGCATGGACACGCGTCACTCTATACACATTCGTAATCTCGGTACTTTGCACACGCAAATGTATCCTGCGTGTTGGAAGAATCACACTCTCCATTCCTGGAACTTCCCAGTGCTAGTTCACACCTGGGCCCCCTTGGACTGGACTTAACTCCCAGGGTTAGACCACCCTTTCCCGGGGTTCGTTGCCACCTCTCTTAGTTTCACATTCTTCTGGACAACTAGAACCGGTGAAACGTCCTTTGCACCCTCGGTCTCTGTGGTCTTTTTGGCGCGTCACCACCCCCTCCGCGTCACCATGTTCTTGGTGGACGTTCAAGTTTTTGGGATTCATCTCTCACATATGCCTGGAACCCCAGAGCATGATCTCCCTTTCCATCTCATGTTTCTGAACGAACTCTTTGCCGTTCTAGTTCCTCTTTTCTGAATGAATGGACCAGGGCTAGGTTGTTGCGGGGCAGAAGTCCATTCGCAAGGCCCGACAACTCCGCGATTCACACTCACCTACAACGAGCAAATATCCCCCAATATTTTTTACCTACTGAGACTTGTAAATGGTGTAAGAGGATTGCTTTTCGCAGATCGAACTTTTTGGTGCGATGCGTTCGGACAGAACCCTTTGCCTATTGCATATTCCATCGAAGGGTAGGGAGAGGGGGGGGGGGTTAACTTACGAATCTTTCTCCGCAAATACCGTTTTCGCCCTCAACCACCCCCTCCCCTTGAATGACAATGTGGGGGGATTTCGCGATTCGCCTTTCCATACAGTAAAACGCCTCGGCTCAGGGTCCTCTCACTAGAAGTTCCCTATCCCTATCCAAGGATCCGTTGTGTCTAGCCCCAGCCCTCCACTTTTTTCCGCCTTCTCCTAAGTATATGATATTGACCAATCCATAATCCTTTCTATCTATGTTTTTTTGACTTGGGTAGTCCGTCCGTCATGTGGTGCCACCATAGGGATTGGGAGCACTTGGGCGCTCCGTCCTTAACGAAATTCGGTGCTTCGCAAAACTACTCTTCAATACCCTATCCCCCCCTTGGCTCTACCCCACCCAATCGCTTAACGGACGAACGGCGACCAAACGTCAGATCAGCTTTTCATATCTCCCCGGGAGTAGGCGGAACAAACGCCACCGATTACAGCAACTCCCACACTTTCAGGCAGCGGCAAAGCCTTGGGGGAGGAGAGGGGAATGGGGGAGGGGTACAGTATGTAACGTTATTACGTATGAGGTATGCGCGGGCCTATTGTCCTCATGACCAACCATTATCATTCGCTCCGCGATGGCACCAACTTGCGCGTCTCTTTATTTTTTTTTTTGTTCATTTGACAGGTCAGTTGAACAAATAACCGCCTCGTGCTTCTCTGACGGCTGGCACGAGCTATGATGGCGTTCGGTGCGTAGAGGTGGGGCGGGGGGAGGGGCGTGCACATAATCGCACTGCATTTAAATTTGTGCGTTGATGCACCTGGTAGATTGTTAATCCCTGGTTCAGGTTTCCGGGACACGTTGCTTGTGCACAAGTTGACCCTCTGCCCCTAGATCGAGCCGAAAGACACAACACGTGTTAAAGCTGTGTCAAAGGCCGGTTTGCTCCCGAAGGGCAACATCACGCATGGCCTCACCGCAACTCCCTCGTGCACAACTGACATCGTTTAGTATCGCGATTAACCAGGTAGCAAGCGTCAATGAAGGGAGCGGGTGGTGGAGCATTGAATGATTTGGCGTCAACTGTCGTTGATGTATACGAATAGCAAGGCGCTTCATTATCCCTCTTTGAACCTAGTCGCAAACTTGGAGATAAACATGTTGATTTGCCAGCAAATACAAAGAAACATTGCACATGACTTTGAAAGCTGTCACCAAGAAAGAGCACGGCTGCGCAAGGGCGCTCAGGACAAGGATCAGAGCAGCTTCTGATAACTACTTTTTGCAAAGCAATGTTTCAGGAAAAAGAGCGGCAAACGGGAGTTTCAAACCTCGGAGCGTCCTTATATACCGGCATCCTGACTGGTAATGTGCTTGTTTAGCGTCGTACGTACAATCATAAATGGTCCGTATCCTTCGTAAAGTCATCACAATCGCCAATGGCACCATCAGGGGGGTAGGGAGAAGGAAGAGGGTGTAGTAACCGTGAGTACGGAAGAAATGGAAGATGTCGCCACTACGATGGACGGGGTTTGTGACGGGGCGCCGGATCAACAGCGGTAAGGGGAGGGAAGGTGTTGTGTCGAAGCGAAATCCGCTAAGGGAATGCTATTGGAAGTACGAGATGATGGAAGGGCCGATCGACGAAATACCAGACGTCAAGTCACCTGGTTTGCCTTCGCAATCTAGAATTCGGATGGGCCTTCCAAGACCCTGCCTGCGATATCCAGTCACAGGTCTCGGGGACTCTGGTCAAGGGACCTCGGGGGGTCATGCGACGCGCAGCGTTGCAGACCAGACCCCGGAATCATTATAGACCAGTTTCCGTCCAAGACGACAAGAACACAACCCTCCCTCACAACCCCGAGCCCGGGAATAACTTGAAAGCCGTATAGTTGGATGACCGTGAAGATGGGAGAGAGAATACATTGATGGTCGTGAGATGAGATGCAAGAATAAAAGAGGGGAAGGAAGGGGCAAGAAAAAAAAAAAGGCTATCAGAAATCACCGTCGGAGGATGGGGGAGAATCCTCTCGGGGAGGTTCTTGACCCGAGACTGAGGTGAGCTGGGAGAGACTGGACGCTTCTGGAGGGGGTGATAGTGGACGACTATCGACACCCATCGATACGCCTGGAGAAGGAGTATTTGCGCTGTTGAGAGAGATCTTCTCGTTGAGGTTCTGTAGCCGTGCGATCTCAGCATTCAAGCCCTGTATTTTTTTGTGCAATTGCTGATTCAACTTTTCCAACTGAACAATGTGGTTGGTTGCTGATGGGGAAGGATGGTTGAGCGACAAATGGGGGAAAAGGAGAAGAATGAATGAAAGGGGAAAAGGTATACAGTACCTCTTTCCAGGAGGGACACCTTGCTGCTCTTCTGATTTGAAACGGGGAGAACATCCTTCAGGCGTGCATAGCCATCTCTAAGTTCATCGCGCCTTCGTTGCTCTGCCTCTATACGCTGTCGACGAGTGGCCTCCTTCCTGGTGTATGCGATACTCTCAGCAATGTTAACGCCCATGTCTTCGTCAGAATCGCCAAAGGATCTGCCTCTACGACGGCCGGATGAACCGGATGGAGAGGGGGTTGGATTATAACGTAAAGGATTTCTGTGGACGAGACTGTTGGCGCGAGAGGATGAAGTACTGCTATTCCGCGAGTGATAGGCACCCTCGGCAGAGGTATCGGAGCCGGAGATGGGGGGAGAGAGAGGGCCGTACATATCTGGGGAGGGGGGCGGGCCACCGTCCATGATGAGGCCAGCATTCTGGGCTGGCGGGGACGAGCTGAACTCGTGGCCGCTGTCATACTGAGGATGGTGCGTGTTTGCCATGAGGCTGATGGGCCGCATCTGAAAACCCTGCTGGAGTTCTGAAAGGGGAGAAAGGGGGGGAGGGGGAGAAATTGATTAGAAATGAGAACACGAGGCATGAACGGCGATGAGGATACCCACGCGGGGGAGGGGCGGCGGGCACGACTGCATAGTTGCTCATGCCTTGCTGTGGATAGACCATGTCGAAATTCGCCTCCTGCTCAGTCGGATAAAAGCCGTATGGGGTGCCATGAGGCAAGTTCGCGGTGTTATGGCTATCGTGATGGTCCATGAGGTGGTACAAAGATGAGAGCGAGGCAGTCCCGTGTGTTGAATTTATAAGAAAAAGCAAGAGCGAGAAAGAAGAAAGTGAGAAGAGAGGAAGAGAAGAGGAAGAAGAAAAGACTTTGACGAGTTGAAGGGGTGAGTAGGGTGGGGATGAGGGTCGCCGAGATTTCTCTTCTCGACAAGTGAACCTTCCCTTACCAAATTTGGTATTACTTCAACTAGTTTTCTCACGGTTGAATAAAATGAGACGGGTGCCGATCCATAGAGATGTCTCAATTTAGAAATGCGAGTGTCATGGATGATGACAGGTCCATCGATATAGAAAATGTCATTTTATTGCCAATTAACCCACGTGGACTTCATTGATGGCTCTATCCTCCCACTGTCTTTTTGGTCTCGCTTTGTCCTCTTCTAAATGATCGCCAACGACGCGTCCGCTGGCACTTCCAGTTCTCCTGCCGACGCGTCAGAGCAAGATAATAATGCTCCTTCTTGGCCTCGTCCCCGTACACCCATACCTCCTCATCGTCTCGCTAAACTAGTCAACGCCCTCGGCATCTCTACTCCCGTCCCTCTTTCACAACGGTATAACGATTCCGCTTCGGAACCTCGCCGCTCTCCCACACCCTCCCTTGCGTCTACTCCTCAGCTAGTCTCTCATTCACCAGTCCCCTCACTCCAGAGCAAATACCTTCTTCATGTCGTCCCCCCATTGCATCTTCCTCATGACTCTGACTCTGACTCTTCTGACCTTACTCTCCCCCCTCCATTGGCCTCTGGTTACCACACCCAGTTCAGGCGCGGTATTCTCGTTCCCTTACACCCAACCCTACAGAGTCAATTATCCGCTATAGCCAAGGAATATGCCCTCCCAAGTACTACCGGGATGATTCTCTACCTCGTCTCTTCCGCACAAACTCCCGGTTCAGAGACTGGTTTGACCGTACCAGATGGTCCAGGTCCGAGGCTCTCAGAAGACATCTGGAAGCATCTCTGGACGCGAGTTGCCAAGTTTGACCTTGAAACCTACTCTCGACTGAATCAACCGACTACTCCCGGCCTTGGCTTCGTCTACGGTGGTCTTTCTTTAAATTTTCCCCAAGATTATCCGCCAACACCCAACTCTCTTCGTCCACTTATCTCCTCTGCCCGCATTATCCCCCAATCTTTTGTCCCCCCTTCCACTCCCACCGGGTCTTCCGCGTCTTCCATCCCTTCTACTCAAACACCCCCTTCCGAAACCTCCCATTCAGAAGTCGACACCCCCGACACTACTCTCCCTTCAGATTCCCGCGCTGCTACACTTGACCTTCCTGGTCTCGTGTCGCCGACTGCCATTCCAATCGTTGCCAAAGTGGAATTCGATATTGACATGCGAAAGGCCACCTGGTACGCACCTTGGATTCGTAGTCGCAAGCTCAACCACCAGAAACGGGAGCAGCGCTGCCGCAATCGGACCGATTCCAGTACTCTCCCCCTTGCAGAGGATGACGGTGGGGTTCGTAACGAAGCCGAACATCCCAAGGTCGCCCCCTTGCCACTGAGGCTTGTCGATCGACAGGCAGTCCCGCGATTCTTCCTTTCCGCGGACGAGGACAACAACCATGCAGCGGACTACGTACCCTTTTCAGAATCGCCCCCCGATCTAGAAGACACACCTTCTACCGCGGACCACCCCCATCCCGATATTCTCGGACCTGATGGTGACACTTGGGCAGACTCCGCATCAAATAACTTGGGTCAGCCCAAAGGTGAATTTAACCCTAACATAAGTGAGCTGGCATTGGACGAGTATGCCTTGTTTGAATCAGCCAAGTCCGAGGGCGAACCAGTGAACGGCAATGACAAGGAAGACGTTCTGGCACCGAGGATGTCGCGTGAGCGACCAAAACTTGCCGTAGATATCCCTTCCTCTCTCCCTGATCCTACGGGACGCTCCTCGCCAACCAGGGTGGGCCTGGCGACCTCGAGCTCTCTCAGAAAGGCAGCGCCCCCACCACTCATTCTTGTGCCCAAATATGATCCGATTGTCTCTGCGGAGCCTAGCCCATTACCTACTGCTGGGAGCGCAGGACTCCCATACCTGCCTGATGGATTGCCGACGCCCTCGGAGGATGGTGCCAACGGTATGCCAGGTATGCGGAGACTCTCCAGTGCAAGTCATGGGAAAAACAAGCCCCCCACGGAAGATAAACGTATTGGGACATTCTTCGAGGAACTAGACATAGGGCTGGAGTTTGAGGACGCGGCGGAGGTGCGCCAGCCTTACTTTATCTCTGATGCTGTTCTGAGCATTGGCCTAATCCAGTTTGACGAGAACGACCCAAACGATCGACGGCGCAGCCAGTATGTTTTCAAGGCTCAATTGGACGAAATAGAGAAGGTTAGAAATTCTCTCTCTTGTGCCCAGTCAAATCAATGACGGATCACCCTGGGTGGTGCAGGCTTTGGTTCAGTTTTCTCCGCGACAGCTACAGCATAAAATAAAACCTCTAGAGGCGCCAATGAAGTCACCACTGTCCTCCTCGTCTGTCAACGGGCTATTTCCTAGATCACCCGCACAATCTTCTTCCTCTTCCCTTGCCAGTGCCTCAAAGCTCGGTCCATCAGAACAGAGCGTCAATGGGTAATTGCCTTCTTATCACCAAAGCTCTTTCTACTCACAGACCAAGTACGTACAGATTCCCCAATAAGCCAAGTCCTGTGTGGCCAGCAGTGCCGTACTCTTCGCTTCGTCGGCAAGATGGCGAGGGAGACACGTCCCCGTCCCTTGACTTAAATGGCCTTCCCCCGCCGCCTCCGCCCAAGTTGGCCCTGAACGGTGTTTCGAGCGCCATCCCTGTGTCTCCCTACAAGAAGTCGTTTTCCGTATCAATGGGCACCGAATCGGAGGCGTCTAAAGAGAGGAAAGAAGAGTGCAACGGTCATGGACCTCCGTACCCCGAGATTATCCCTCCGTCCTTCCGGGGTACAGCATTGTCCAATTCTCCCGTTATACCTTTGTCCCCCGATCCCTTCGGACGATTCCCCTCCTCGTCTAGTTCCTCTTCACTTTTAGCGTCAGATTCCCTGGCATCACAGGAGGGGCCGCCTCCCCCGGAGAAAATCACGTCCTCCGCATTCGAGATCCCAACTGAGCGGCATGCTTCTCGGGATGTGCTCAATCGAAATGGCAGCGTTGTTAGCCAAACGGACACTGAACCAGCGCCGTCTAGCCGTTTCTCGCTTGACTCTACGGATGAGGGCACGAACAATCGGGCCAGCGCCTCGATTAATCCAGTTAAGAGCATCAAGTCACTGTGGAGAAAAGGTAGAAAGGCATCGATATCCTTTGGCTCAGGAAGTGCCCTTGCTTCACTGACAGGATCTGCTCATCCCGTGCCACCTGTTCCAAACTTTTCGGGCCCATCAACGTCTCGTCCTCTTGGTCCGGCTCATTCATCCCAAGAATCAGTCGCGAGCGTAGCTCTACCTCCAGACAGACGCCAGTCCAATCCGCAGTTCCACGGTGCCCCTCTTGTGCCGATGGCTCAGGCTGCACGGCTGCCTCGCAGTAACTCTTCAATCAACGCTTTGGTCTTTGATCAAGAGTCGCCCTACCCTGTCCGTGTATCAACACGTCACTCTACGTCACGGCCTCGGAAGGCCTCGCATGCACTTCACACACTCCTCACTGCGTCACCAGCGCAGCACCGTATGTTGCCTAATTCCGAAGGTCCACCTTCTCGTGCGGAGGCAGATGTTACGCCGCCCCAAACACCACCTGCGACAGACAACGAGAAGGCGGGCGTGCGAAAGTCTATACTCAAGTCCAGGCGCGCAGAATACCCCATTAGCCAACTGCCTCCAGAGCATAATTCAATGCAGACGAGACGGTCACGTACGGAATCCATGGGACGTCTCACAGGCGGAGGCCGGATACCAACCACCCCCCCACCATATTTTGAGCCAGCACAGATGTTACCTGCAAATGCGCGGACACGACCGAACCATGGTCCGGGTCCGACATATGCACAACCTTCGCTGGACGATGAAAAGCCCGAAAACATTGACTCAGCCTCATCAACTCGTCGGGACACGGAACTGCGTACATAATCATATTGTTATTTATTTATTTTTAT
>QFDX01006535.1:0-33582 GCA_003315875.1 Lactifluus piperatus | reverse complement strand
ACCTAGCTTTCAACAGCTTTCTTGGCTCGACGCTTCGGCAGCTCTATCGTTACCGCCGCTTGCCAGCCGTGCGCATCTGCACGACCGCGGTTCCAAGCATCGAGGTCCAGGATGTGCCCTATGAGGGTAGCAGGGGTTACCTTGGACTCTTCCGCCGTCACTTTCCACGCAGTCACGAACACAGACCAGGACGGCGGCAGAGAGTCCAAGAGGGTGGCCACGAAAAACGTGTCCCGATCGGCGGAAGTGTATGCCTCGGAGGCCAGAGCATCTTTCCAGAGCTCACCCATGCGCTGTACGTGCGTGGGAACGTCACCGCCTTCGGGCAGTTTCAGAGACGTGAACTTGCGCATGATGAGTGAGCGCTTGAATTGGGAATCGGGCTTGAAGTGTTCTTGTAGCGCGATCCAGGCCTCTCTCGTTGATGTGCCTTGCATGAGTATCCACATCCACTTGTCCGGGATGTTGGTCATGAGCTGTAACCGCGCAGAGGCGTCGCGCATCTTCCAGCGCTTAAACAACTCTTCCCGTGGTGGCGTCTCCGTGCCATTGACAAGATGCCACAGGCCCCGAGATTCGAGTACTACCCGGATCTTAAAGGACCACAGGGGGTAATTGTCGTAGTCGAGCTTGGGTTCAAAGGAGATAGGATCGAGTTGCCAACTCTCCAGGCCAGAAACAGTCGTCATATTGCGCAATGGATGGAACTAATGTTAGGGGTTGAGGTGTGCGATGGTGGACACAAGGGATATTCCGAATCACCTGGGGGCATAACCGACGATCAATCAGGAATGACCTCAGTTTAGAGAAGAAGAACTCACGAAAGTCTTATATCTCGGTTGCAGGGATGGCTCGCTTGAGCAAGCTAACGTGCTGACGTTTATTTTGATTACATAATTTGCCTTCGATAGAATTATATAAATTTTCAATTTATTACGGAAACCGTTTTTTTGACTCTTGTACTTGGACAGACGGTATGTGATGGGACGATGATAGCGGCATGGGGCCATGACAGGTTCACACCGAAGCGCTCATCATATCGTGGTACATGTACACCCAACAACAACGACCACAAAGGTGACCCCATCAGGCCACATTTAATTACATATCTCATGGGGTCCCCATGCGATATGTTATTAAATGTGGCCTCACTGTCTCCGTAAGTCTAGTCACTGCGTGACTATTGCGAAGCCAAGCTCTTCTGGAATCAAGTCCCAAATCGACGTCCATGACAGTTCGACCAGCGGGCATGATATGCTTGCCTTCCGGGCCTTGGGATGTCTCGATACGCTACATATCACTTCATATATCAAGCCAATATTACAGACGGGTCAGTTCTCTGCCGCCACTGTACTATTACTTGCTGTGACAGCCCAAGAAAACCCGCAGGACACGTCTAAATCTACCTCGAGAGATATAACCCCTTCAAGTTCTCGCAGCCTCCAATACAGCTCTCCCTTCCAACTCCTTTCTCTGCACCGAAATGCATCATCTGGGTGAACTCACTCTGGTACTTAAGCTTGTATTAGTCTTACGTGTGCGATGTTGGCTACGCTGTAATGGCAATGGGCAAGTCGTGGACCGAGGCTCTTACTAGGGATATCTACCTACTGCGATTTTTTGAGAGAATCTCTGGCTTCTGCTGATCGTCGAGGATCGTCTGCGCAGGGCCACTGAAGAGAAAGTCTAGAGTTGGCCGTATGCCCTGCTTGGTCGTCTAATTTCCTCTCCGACTCGAAGAAAAAAAGCGGCTACTTACTTCACTTGGCAGATCTCATACGCTTCTTTAGGGGATGATCTGAGTCGTGACATGGCGGACGCGCGTCATTACTAGCATTACTTCTCGCTTTCCAATTTGAGATACGAAATACCCTTCCTGGACAGCAGCACAACTTCATTGTCTTGGGTCGCTGAACAGAGATGCACAGAACCAATGGGATACTTGAATGGATCCACGACAATGTGCTGAATTTCTCGACAGAAATCCCTCTGGCAAACCCTCAAATTCCCCAAACTCGATCGCCCCTCAAAAGGAGGCGGTCGGTGAGAACGCTTAATCACATACAATCACTTCTTACCTCGATTCGCACCATAACGCTCATTTACCTTCGATCTTCATATAGAAACTCAACGAGCACGCCACTTGGTGCCTAGCCACATTCCTACGGCCAAAATCACACTTGCATTGTCGAAAAAAAAACTTAATTTGTGTCTACCGGGCTCATTGAGGCTGTAGATAGTATATGATACTAGATAGGATATATTAGAGGTTGTTATCTATGAATACTATGCTGATAGATATGATACCAAGCCTTCCCCGGCCCCACAGCTTCTAATGTTTCCATGATGTTGTTTGGTAATACTCGATGGTCATGGCACTTTCTATTCGCCCAACCGGCTTGAGGCCCTTCCGATATGCATCCATAAAATGAGCCGAACGATTAGGAAACCTCATTGCTCAGCGCTCAGATCTCAGAAACCATGAGCCGGCGGTTTGATCAAATCTAGTTTCAAAACCAATACCGATCTGCAACAATGGGATGTCATCGAGGCATCTCGTCCAATGTCGTGTATCCTATGTTTCCCGTTTCAGTTTCAGACATCAGAGTTGTTGAATACGTTGAATGGCGGAAGGTGCGGGCCGTGACGAAGGTTGGAATATGACGGCGATGGACATGGAAAAAATGCAACTGTCACTTGCTTCATTGATGACCCTTCCAACTCGCATCTGAACTTACACATTCACCGCTTCACCCTTCACTGCGCCATTTTGGTATCGTCGCCCAAATGTCAGAAAGTGATCCCCAAAGCGTGATGCCAAGCCAAGGCACTCATAATACCAGCCTCGTGTCCGACCAACATGTGTTGGCACCAGACACTGTCCTCCAACAAATATCCGACCTCCAACCCACTTCTACATCCCCCATCTCCATACAACCCCCTGGCCCCATCTCTCATTTAGAAGAAAACTCGATGTCTGAACAGTCTACCCCTTCAGATTCTAGCCCAACACCATCCCATTTTCTCCCAGAATCACCCCGCGAGACGCCGCCACCAGACGCCTCCCACCATGAGGGAACCTCTGAGATACTGGAATTAGCGCATACATCCCCTTTTGTACCGTCGGTTGTTGATACGGGCGCTCATTTGAAACCAACTTCCGAGGACAGCTTTCATATAGCAGGATCGAATCCTCGCTCTGAGGGCCTTCATGCGAGTTCCAGTATGCCAGAAGAACTAGAATCCTATCCTTTACTTATCCCTCTTCCCGAGTCGGATGTCGAGGAAGAAGTCTACCCGGAACCTCCAAGAACTGATGGAGCCAGAAACTCGGTAAACAGTCAAAGTCAAACCCGGGCCTCGGATATGACTTCCACGAATGAGAGGAGGAACACTACGAGCAGACCAAACGCACCGAGCACCGTTCGGCCAAGTAAGTCCTTATCCCCTCATTGGGTTGCTTTGAAGGTTACGCATACTGTTCCAGGTGAATTTGACGACTATCAGGCACTTTGGGTACTTGGTGACACAGTCCTAGAGAGGCGTGATCGCCGCGTTCACGAACGCTGGAAGGCAGGGTTAGGCGTGATATTTGTCATGGTATGTTATCCCACAGTGACCACTAATCCTCTCACTGACTATCATTCCTTCCAGGCGAATATCCTCTCCGTGCTCGTTCTCTGTATCGCAATCGAGCTTTATCGCAGAACAAAAGCGGCCCATCCAGGCTTAATCGCGAAAATTCGGGCCAGACACGTCGCCCGTCGGGGCAAGAATAGTCCCTTCTCCCCCATCGTCAGCCTCTTCTTTGAGACTGATGCTCCCTTTCTTCACTCCAACACCGCTTTTCTTGCCGGCCTCTGCACGACCCTCATTTGCACGCTCCTGTCAGACCTCGCCCTACGCTGGGTTGGTCGTTTCGAGAGCCGCTTGCCACCCCACGATGCCGCTCCACGTGATAGAATGATCGCACGCATGGAGTTGAACGAACGGATGGAACGGCGGGCAGTACCTTGGCTACTTGACGTTGGCATTCCGGGGTTACTGTACATCGCGTTGTGTTTGTTCTTCACCGGATCAATCATGCGCATATTTCCTTACCTTAACAAGGCCATCTGCGGTATCATTGGCATTCTAATGATGGTCGCCTCTATTCGTGGATTGTGGTCCTTCGTACCGGCACTTGACATTAGGTTCCGGCCAAAACCTGTTTCTTCCGTAGGCCGGTGATCATAATGGGTACGTTGATCCATGGCTCAGTTATTCGCATCCCCCCACTGATTGCTTAATTGCAGCCTTTAGAACCAGGCTTTCTTGTGTTTTGGAGTTCGCTTCCTACAGTATATGGACGGCATCTAACACAGTTGTGCTGGGACTGGGTGAAAGCCTGTTTGTACTTTTACCTGATCGAGATAATTCATCCTGTGCCACGAAGTTGTTGCAACTTAAGAGTGACAAGAACATAGCGATGGCTTTGAAAGTCCATCGTAGCCATTCGTAACCCTCCCAAAAAAATGTAACAAATGTACATGTGAACTTGAGTGTGTTATGTGCTGCTAGCTGTTTGGGGCTGCACTTCCAACAGTGATACCACCCATACTACTTGCGCGCTTTAAACCCGAGCTCAATACAAGTCAGTAACTGACACGCCTGACTTGGAATGACCGAAGTTTCTACTATGTATCTCGTGACCGTGGACTCCGAGTCTGGTCTCGATGTGTAGCTAGTAGGTCGGTTCCCATCGTGTGCATGATCATTCTTAATGCATGGTTTCCTTTGTAGAGTAGCCCCGAGTGGTCTTCCAAGCTCTCCTCAGTACTTCTACCATGTCCCTCGAGAACATCGTAGGTATCGACGAAAACCTGCCCGTTACACATCACCATGAGTACGCCCTTCGCTCCGACTCGGAGTAGTAACTGGCGCTACTAACTACTTTTATCTAATTCATACCGCATACATTCACCAGTGTGTATCCTGCAATCGATCCAGAGCCTCTGTTCGCTTCACAGTCATACGAGGGAAAGGTCGTGCTCATTACTGGTGCATCGCGTGGCATCGGCCAAGAGACAGCGATACAGTACGCGCGCGCCGGTGCCTCCGTTGCGCTCGTAGCACGTGATGAAGACTCGCTCAACGGGACGACCAACGCCATCACCTCTGTAGTACCAAGCGCAGAAGTACTAGTGCTACCCGGAGATGTGAGACAGGTAAACTGTGCAGAATCGGCCGTAGAGAAAGTACTGGAACGGTTTGGGAAACTCGACATCCTTATTGCCAACGCCGGCTCCATATCCGTTCTGGGCAAGGGTGAGAACCTTGAATCCTCTGGTGATTTTTTTTATTTTTGTTTTCTTATTTTTGTATATTATCCACACACCCCGTGTGATGGCAGTGCTCGATAAGAAGGACCCGGATGCGTGGTGGAATACCTTTGAAGTCAACATCCGTGGGGTATGGCTGCTCTGACTCTCAATACCCACCCACATCATGCATCATCGCTGATAAATCCGACGCTTTCTTCTTCCACCAGTGCTGCGGTCCTCCCATTATCAATCACAAAAGGCTACATAGTAGCAATTTCCTCTTCCGGCTCGCAGCTCCGAATCCCGGGAAGCAGCGACGCGAATATATCCAAACATGCCGTGAACCGTTTCATCGAGTTTGTGGCACTCGGTAAGATCGTTTTGTCTACCCCCAAGTCCATGCGTGGTGCAAAAAAAGAAAATTTCCACGGCACTGATGGGGTGATCGTATTTTAGAGTATCCAAGCGTGCACGCGTTCGCACTCGCACCTGGTTTCGTCCCTACTCGCCTGGTAGTCGAAAGTGAAGCCGGAGATGCCCCTGATACAGTCGCCCTCCCCGCTTCAACGATGCTCTATCTCACTTCCGGACGTGCGGACTGGCTCTCAGGAAGGTTCGTAAAAAAAGAATGGAAAGTACAGTAGTAGTAAGCGAGCTTACCTCTTTTTTTTTTTTGGGACTTTAAGGTATTTTTCTGCGAATTGGGATATTGCGCAAGTGGAACGTGAATGGAAGGATAAGATCATTGACAAGGGAGGGCTGGTCAGTAAGTTGTATATACCTGAAGGCTAACTTTTGAAGATGTTCTGGTTTCGTCTATATATGTATCCTGACTGTGCTTGAACTTGAATTGAATTGTGTTTGAATAGACTCTGGACACAATTATCATTAGAAAAACGAGTCCCTTCTCCTATTAGTCTGCATTCCTTTCCTATGGCCTACCGTTCACCTTGGTGTACTGACAAACAAGTGATTCTGGACCACGTGCAACCTGCTAAGCAATGACACTGGGCCCTTCGCGCAGGCCTTCGCCCTATCCAGTATGTCATTCCACTTACTACACGATATTTATGCCTTGTGCTCACGGCTGTACCATTGATGCCTCGCTCCGTGCCGCTTTTCCTCAAGAGTATCGTATCTGTTACGTGCCAGAGTCACTCAGAAGTCATAGTTTCATTGCGTCAGGAACATCAAGTACGCCAATACACAAGGACTATCGATTCAAATGAAGATCAACACCGCGTGGATCAGTCCTCAGTCACCACTCACTCGAGAAAGCCCGCCGCGGTGAAATGACGGGAGATTGTCTTATTTGTTATTTTCTGATACGCAGCTGCAATAATTCGTACTCCTCGCCTCACCGAGGTGGTTTTGTTACGCGCCGATTTGTATTTGCTTTGTTTCCGTTAAATGTAATAGTAGCTTGGAAGGTCCAAATCGTCATTCCAGGAAATCTTGACAGGGCGACCTGCCTGTTGTCGTGCAGTAACGAATGGGTTGAAGTTAGCGAGCAGGGCCTCACGGCTGGAATCGCTGATAAGTGCGCTGACACGCCATGTTTTCAAACGCAGCTCGATTTCCTCCAATGCAGGTAATAGATCCGAGGCCGACGCTTCGCAGTTGTGCGAGAGGAAATGCGCAAACTCCACTATCAGTCCGCGTTGCACCCTGAGGATCTTTACATTGAGAAACTGCCCAACGAATGCGCGCCATGGAACAGAATCGAACGCAAGCCACATTGGTCCGCGCTCCAAGTCGGTAAAAGTGGATTGAAGAGAGAAGTCCTCCACGGTGGTGAGTTTCGGGTGCAACGCAGTACCAGTCTGCAACTTCTGATTACTACTGTCGTTCATGGAGATTTTACACGGCGGTTCATCGATAAAATTTGAACGCGTAAAGATGCCAATGCCCACGTCATCTTGAAATAATATCACTTGAGCGACAGAAAATTGTCCTTCTATGTCGCGTATGAACCTAGAGAGATGTGGGAGATGGGATGTATTGTCCTTGAATGAGATCGTGAGAGCTTTGAGGGATGGGGCAGACAACCCAGCCACTAGGGCTTCGAAACATGATTTACTGCCTTCAAAGATAAAACGGGTCAAGCTCAAGAGCGGCACGATATCTTTTGTCTGAATCCGAGGTGGAGAACTGATGTATGACGACACGTGGAGTTCAAGCCTATGGAGGTGGGGCATGCCTTGCAGAAGGATCGCAAGTGACGTTGCCGGCGACTCGGATGGGCACACGAAAGTGTTGAGGGAGACATCCAAAATGAGGTGTACGAGATTCGCCGTGACCGAAAATAAGGGAGGCAAAGAACCGAACGAGACGTTTCTCAACTCAAGATATCGCAGACTCGGGGCGGAACTTGTGATCATTGAGACGGGGAAATCGAAGTTGTCCGCCGAGCGCCGCTCAACTCCGGGCGACCCTTTCGCATTGAGTTCGAAGCTCTCCAATATCGGAAAGTGATAGTCCGTCGCGTTGCAGACTCCTTCCAGATTGTAGTTCCACCCTGCCAAGACGATCCTACACACGCGATCGGGGTATGACCTGAGCGTGGAGGTCGCGCGATTTTCTTCCAGGAGCGTCCAGATGCCTGGATTGTGATAGTCGACGATAATCGGCAGGGGCGGGAGTTGGGTCAGAACAATCGCCCTTAGGGGCCTGGACGACGTGAAGACGAGCCGCAAGTGTAGTCGGGCAGACGACGCGAGCACCGTGAATCGCCACTTTCGGCACACATGAGCGAGTTTGAACCACCCACGAATACTGTCCCAAGACGACTCGGTGTTTTTGTATGCTCGTACCATCCATTGTCGAAGGTTATGAAATATTTCCAATAGGACGTCCTCAGGAAGTTTATCTGCCGTTGCACTGGGGAACCGTTCGAGGTCGCCGGCATCGCCGCCTTGGCTTTTGAAAACATTAGCACAGTGTGCAGTGGGGACGAAGCGGGGCACAACTCGTACCATTGTAGAAGTTCAACGTGCTGCATTGTTTATGAAGAGAGTTGCTTTGTCACTTAAGGTTATAAATGTTCCCTGTCGGACATTCACTTTCCGTTACTCCGATCAGGAATACTAAGCAAAACAAAATTTTCTATTATTTAATGGTATGTCCGTCCAACAACCATAATGTGGTATCATAAACTGGCGCTCATGGTGAACCGCGGAGGAAGCGCAAAAATTGCTCATACTGAACGCGGACTGTGTCAATCGGACGAGTCTCGTCATGGTTCGTCAAAATCAACAATTGTAACAGCCTGGAGAATTGATCCGTTATCCATATTGCACGTCAAATGTGAGCAGTGCCTACTGATTGACCCTTTCCCAGACAGGCTTTGCCTTCAGGTGATCCGTAATTCTTTCTTCTATGCCGTTCGACATGGAAGGTAGGCACAGATCTACTATACCTTGGATCAAAAGGCTAATCTTCACTGTGAATACCCTCATTTCCTACATTAAGTGTGGTGTTAGACGAATGTGGCATGAGCGGTGGGAAAGAGTTACCCGTGAGACAGATCCTGTAGCTATTTCGATGAGAAGCTGGTTCAAATTCTCTCTCACGATGTAGGTGACAGACGGAAACCTAGAGAACGTGAGTCCGAATGCAACGGCATCCGCAGCATCTGCATACCCCTCGCACTGTGAGAGTGTGTCTGTCAAGTGGTCAATCACGTTTTCCAGAAATGTCTTGTCATCGTGCTCTTGGGCATTTAAACAATCCACTTGGGAAAAGTTGTCAGGGCCGGAGAACAATTCCTGTCCAAGTCAACAAATCAATGCCAAAGGTAGAGTTGAGCTTGAATACCGTCAATTCCTTCTTTGTCTCGAGGACATCCAATGCATCCCAGATCTGTTCCCGATTTATGGCCCAACGCTCCGCAGAAGCTATGCAATCCTCAATGGAGTTTCCACTGCCGAGATAGTGCACCTTCTCGGCATCCATGATCGCAACTAGCTTAGACAAAACCCTAAGGTCCGAAGGATGATGTCAAATTCAGTACTTGGTGATATGATATGATGAGTGGCCCACTGTTCGACAGGCTCGATTGCCTTTGTGAGTTTCTCATAACTGGACCAATCTTCATTATTGTCCGCGGACTGGATGTGTCGATTGATTTGGTCACAGATGTTTCTTGCCCTGTCGACAAGTATGTAGGACACTTGCCTATTGCGCCTGAAACACGTAATGTCATGGCTCAGAGCATCAATGAGGCATTTGATAAGCTCGGTTGGAGGATAAGGGTTATGGTTGAGTTTGGTGAGGTCAGCGAACAACGTCGATTGCACGGTTTTCGAGAACGATGGATCAACAGAGTGACCTCGCGTGGATGGCCTGGAACGGGCTGGGCTCCGTCTGTCGGCACATCGTACACCCTCTATTACATTCCCCTTGACGCTATGGTACGTACGACGTGCTGCGGCAAGTGCCTGTCTAGTCAACGTTGAAGGTGATACCGACGGCATGGAGCTGCGGCGATGACGAAGTGCTGGCAGATGGGTTATTGGGGCGCTTTGTGCAGGGCGCAGGGAAAGGGCAGTGTCTGAGTCAGGGAGTGGGAGAGTAAGGGCTCGGAAGGATGTGGGAGAGGGTGGTGTGGCATCGTGGTTCGATCGATACAAGGCAGTGTGTATCCGTCCTAGTCCCAGGCGGCCTCTCCTAGGAGAGACGGGGGCACTCGTATCGTGGGCTTGCGGGGCTACCTGAGGGGCATCCTGCGTCCGCACTCTCGACAGCTTAGAACCCTGTCCCTTTCTGGAACCCGATGGTGTGTTGTCATTCCAGACGGGCGAACCCCGAGGCTTTGTATCCTTGGAACCGAGGATGGAACGCGATTGAAGATCAGTATTGGGTGTGAGTCTGGGAGGAGGCGAAACGGGCATGTCAAACTTCCGAATGTCTCTCGACATTGTTAGGGAAGTAAGCGACTCGAAGTTAATCCGTTGGGATGGTTGCGAATACTGATTTCACTGGATTACAGTAGAATTGCGGTAATTGCGGAACATGCGCTTGCGGGTGTACTGCAGCCTTCCCCATTCGGCAAAATATCTCACGCCAACTCATGGACGTAACGACGCAACGCCACGGTACATAAACAGTATCGGATCCCCAAAAAAGGATATCACAGTTCTTCAGCGAAACTCCTGGCATGAGTAACTACAGTACTAGGAAGTGCCATCGTTGACGGCGCCTACCTTGCGCATATTACAGTGTCGCAATGTATACTATCACAGACATTGCATCTCAGATCGATTTTGTACTAGAACGAAACGCCAGGCCCCTTTGCCGAACCAACGCCAATGCGGACAGTGGACAGTATGACCGCGATATAGAGAGCACATATTTGCACTGCCCATCCGTACACTTTGCGTTGACGCTGCATAACGGCAATCGTGTGGCAATCGTGTACCGTTTGCGGGATCAATACCACGTTGTTCAATGGGACCACAAATTGAGGTTCTTTATTGTCTTTCCACTCGTACTATGTCCGTGGTATAGAGCACACGCTGCAGAAGGTACGGTTATCAGACGCTGCACTCTGTTGGTTATGCCAGATACGCAGTCTTCTGAAAGCGACGCTCATCCTCAGTCAGTGTAATCCGATCTTTCCGAACATGATTTCACGAGTGACTGCGTTCATGTTCAAAGATATTTGAGTTTTGCTTTGGTGCAAGTGGACTTTCGATCGCTTTGCACGTTTCTGTAACGGGCACGCAAAACAGCCCTTTTTTTTTGCGGCGGTGAATGATACATACCATACCCAACTGGTTCTCGTTCGAGTGGAGTCGTTGTTGAACGTCACCACTGGCGTGACCTACTGTATTTCTTGATGATTTTGATCGATGTCCTCCTCTTGGACGACGATACGGCTCTCCACCGAGTGGCACCACTTACGCTGCCAGTCATAGTAGAGGAGCTCGAGCCCACCGTCCTCTACCTGGTATCCAAAAGCTTGATCGCGGCATCATTGAGCAGCGTAAGAAACGAGAAGGAAGCAATGTGGTACAAAAGAAGAGAGATCCCGCGTGCGGCTTTCTGTGTAGTGAAAGTGTTTATCGTCCCAATACGCACAGTACAGCAGTTTTCTTTCTTTCTTTTAAGTATGCCAGTGGCCTAGTGAGGAGGAACGCACGAACATGCTCGAGCCTTTAGGTCGCATGATCGGTGTGTAGTTAAGCCGACAGCGAGTTCATGACATTTAGCAACAACAGTGTATTACAGGTAGCAGAACTGACACGTTTGTAAATATATCGAATCGATACTGACCGGTACTGACCGTACTGACCGCTCATCGAGCGCTCATCAGCATGAAAGCAAGCATCATGGAGCTCAGAAATAGCTGCAGACCTGGCACACTTGCAATGTGAGTCACGATATTGTCCCCGTAAAGCTGAAATTTTCCATACACCGCACATTTTAAAGTACACGACAGCACCGCACCGACAGGCGGCGTGTTCAACTTGAACGTGGTGCAGAGCAGAGATACAGTAGAGAATATCAATTTCAAATAAAGGCGTCACGCGGACCGTCACGCCCGTCACGGTTAGACGCCTCTCAACACAACACCACCTGCTGCGCACGGACCAGCAGTGCCTTGTGATCCATAGATAGGAAGATGAGTACTACCTAAACTGTCCCCACAGATACCAGAGACCATCTCGAAAATGAAACAAGAGCGAAAAAAATTATTCCCTGTACGGTTTCAGATCTAGCAACGCCTGCAGGAGCTCCCAGTCTCCGTTGTTCTGCGAGTTTGTCAGATGATATAGCTCACGCTCTACCCAGATTAATAAATCTTACCCAAAGAAGCCGTATAAATGCAAAATAACTTTCGCTTACTTTGTCGTATGAAGGCTTCTCTTTTTTGTTCATCATGATCAACAGATCCAACAGGCTGGAAGACAAGCAGTTATCAATACAGTACTCGCACGCTGAGTATAGATTGTGCCTACTTTTTGGCCTCTTCCCACACTTGGTCTGACCTCACGTGATTCAACGTTGCCTTGCTAATCGACGTCGACGTGGAAGCCTGAGACTGTAACATCTCTACGATACCTTGGATCACTATGCCAACTTTCACTGTGAATGCCCTCAGATCCTATCAAGTGTTTAGGCGAGTGCAAAATAAACGATAAGAAAGAGTTACTGGTGGAACAGATCCTGTCGTTATCTCGGTAAGAAGCTGGTTTAAGCTCGCAAATACGCAGAGGGTGGCGGATGGAAGCCTAGAGAACGTGAGTCTTAAGTCCACGGTGTTCGTGTAATCTACACACCTCCCACACTGTGAGCGTTGGTTTGTCAAGCGGTCAATCACGTTCTCCAGAAACGTCTTGTCATCGTGCTCTTGGGCATTTAAACAATCCTCTTGGCCAAAGGTGTCTGGTTGGGAAAACAATTCCTGTACAAGTCAATAAATCACTGCTGAAGGTGGTGATGGACTTATATACCGTCAATTCCCTCTCCCTCCTGAGGGCACCTAACGCACTCCATATCTTTCCCCGATTTATGGCCCAACACTCCGCAGAAGCTATACAGTGCTCAACTGAGGCCCCACTGGCCAGATAGAGAGCTTTCTCAGCTTCCGTAACGGCAACTAGCCCAGACAAAATCCTAGGATCGGAAGGATGACGTCAATTCAGTACCTGGTTGATAAGATACCATGTATAGCCCACTTTTCAACAGGCTCGATTGCCCTTGTGAGTTTCTCATAAGTGTACCAATCTTCTCTACTTTTGTCCGCGTACTGGATGTGCCAATTGATTTGGTCACAGATGTTTCTTGCCCTGTCGACAAGTATGTAGGACACTTGCCTATTGCGCCTGAAATACGTGACATCAAGGCCCAACAAATCGATGAGACATTTAATGAGCTCAGTGGGAGGATAAGGTTGATGGTTGAGTTTGGTGAGGTCGGTGAACAAGGATGGTATAGAAACACGTTCTGGATTCGACCATCGTTGTCCTCCTTCTGTTACAAGGGCATAAAACACTTTCATTCCGCGGTGTGAAGCAGAAGGCCCTAAACCCTGAAGAGGGGCAGAAGGTGGTGCTCGAGAAATTGATTGTGAAATCTTTGGAGGTGGATCTTGGACAAGCGTAGCCGCAGAGTCGCAACGTGGATTTGGGATAGTGTGAGATCGACCGGTGTGCAGCTGCGGGGATCCTCGGTATGTGACAGGTTGTTGTCCTTGTCCAAAACTCTGGTACCCACCCGCTTGAGGATTCAGAGGTGCAGTATAGGGCCCTCGTTTCGGCAGATCTGGATGAGGTGGCGTTGAACTATAAGTCGGAAGAGTTGATGATGGATGATAAGATGGTGGTATATTTGATGAGAGGTCTGTGACAAGCGTATCATTAGAGTCATTAAGATGATGTTGAGTTTGGAGAGGTGTATGGTGTGAGAGGTAGGGAGGTGTGTGTGGAGATAACAGAGGTGACAAAGTTTGTTTTGTTTGCCCCGATTGTTGTGTTTGCCCCGAGGTATGGTACCCACTCCCTGCGCGGGGTGAAGCAGCATACCCCAGGTTCCGCGAATCTGGAGGTGGCGGTGGCGTTGAGTTTGGAATTAGCCGAGTTGATGACGAAGGCTTTCGCGAAACACCTGCGAGAGGGGAGGGACCCTGCGAGATGGGAGGGACAAAGGACTGAGGATCATTCTGGTAAACATAGGGTGAGTATGATGAGGGTGGCGGGAGTGTGACGGCTTTTGGCTTATGAGTAGGAGCCGGAGCCGACTTGTATGATTGACTTGGATGTGGCGGGGTCGGGGTTGGACCGGTGTTAATCTGACGATTGAAGAAGGACATGATGTTGGAGGATAAGGGTAAGTGATTGTCTCCTTAGGCGGGGGTCGATTAGGGGTTCGATTAGCGTAAACCCATATAACCCAATTAGGAATCCATGCCCCCTCTATGCGACGCTTCTGCCGATTACGGTAGATCCTACCATCGATCCGCGCCGTCACTATCACAACAACACAATGCCATCCACTACCGTTACCGACACTCTGCTGAGCTTTCGCGAGAAATTTAAAACTGTCAGACGAGCATACACAGCCCGGTCTATCACTCTCATTGCTCTCTGCCGTCATCTGGCTGAGAGTTCCCCTAACCCTGACAACGACCAGAACCTTCAATCGTATTGTCCACCAAGCTATGATACATGATATACCACTTAACGCCTTTTTAGGCTTGTGAGACTCGCCAACATTGCGCTCCTTGCAGCGGAACAGCAATCTGATATTGCCGACCCGACATTCCACGCTGTTCGGGAGGAGCTAGCAAGTTATTCCATCCATTTCACAGCAGAGAGCCACAACAGGCTCACCGCGTTTTACGAAGCCCACGCAAAGGATGAGGCTGCCGTTCAATCTCTCGCTAGGCTAAAAGAGAAAGTGACTCACATTGTAAGCATGCTACCGCCCAATTTTCATCGTGCTCACGGTGTATGACCAGCGTAGAGCTGTCACCAAATCCCGCAACAAGAGAATAGACTTTGTCATTGCCACTGGTTCCCTACTACGCGGAAGTTCAGTGGTCGTCCCTCGTTAGTGTCCTCATTTTCCCTGTGACATTCTAAAATCATGGGATGTCATTTAGAGTGTTTAGACGATTCCACAACTCCTGCAGAGATTTTATGGACGCTTATCCGCGAAAGGAGATTTTCATATGATCAGAACCCCCATTTTTACCATCAATTCCCGACATTCCCTACAGAATTTGATGCCGCATTTCATCGGCAGCCACTACAAAACTTTGACCAGCTGGGGAGGAGAGACACAGTTTATGTAGTCTTGGACAAGACTTGCAGGCTCTTTACACCCGTACTCAAAATTTGCAACTCATGGCAGCCAGATAGGATAGTGATTCTGAAAGGTGAATGCTCCTTCACACACTTTCTTACACATCAACCGCAACTCTTTTAGATTCTCGCGGAAATTTGGTTTCATTGGACAGCATCCGAAACGAGATGCCTGGGTCACTCGATTTCTGGTATCGACCCTCTTCCGCTGGTGGACCTTCGTCGCCCGGCGTCTCACGTTATAGCCATGATGACCGCACAATTATAAGCACCCGGTATACGAATTGGATAGTCCTAGTCCACGCCGCAGTCAGGGCCTCTTACGTAGATCTCAGGATCCGAGACATACTAGCTAATCCCGAAATTGGGCCAGGCTGGGTGAGTCCTAACTTGAACCAGTGTCCATCCCCAATACCTGACTTAGACTTTACCTTCGGTTCAGAAACGGCTCCCCGGTGTAGTCTGACCGAGTGATTAGACCTCTCGAAGGCGCCCATTCGTCTCATGGATATGTCCCGATGATAAGCGTGCCATAGGCCAAGGAGTGCAGTATTGTGACCTTGCTAGATAAGTTGTGGCTGAGGATCTCAGGCTCGAGTGCGATAATATTTCGTGTCAGATCATATTCCGATTCCGATTATGTACCCACAGGCATTCTGTGTCTGTTACTTTTCATGAGTCCTTGCAACCTCAGGCTGAGGCTCGCGATCGTGGTTGATCTTATCTTCTTGTAGTCCCCATACATACGTTCTAGTATCGCGGTGGCAAGCACCAACGAAGGAACAGGTAGGGGTAGGGCGGAAAGCTTGTGGATCCAATACACAATGAGTGCCTACTTAAAATAGTCAGTAAAGACATCTCCAGTGAGGCTGAGGCTATCATGATTGCAAACTTTATTTCAAATGACTTTCAATTACAGCACTTTCTCTACTTGTAGCTAGTAGAGCTTTATATCCTGCAACCTATCTAATACCATACCCAAAGCTATGCAACTTTAAACTTTCCACCTTTTCCAGCTTTAGGGTAACGTTATAAAGTCAGGAAAATAATGTGTGACTTTGCTGATTGCCTACGTAGTACGACTGGCACTGGCATCTGTCTCTTTGCCATTTTCGTCCCTCTCCCAGGTATGTGTCCATATAAATTTATTATTTTGGGTACATGTCTGCTATTCTCCAGTCTCACCTCCTTGCAGCCATGCTCCTTGAGGTGAGCCGATTAGAAGCCAAAAAGTCAAAAAGCCAGAAAGTTTGTGATTTTGCTATAACCCAATTAGGAAGCCACGTTCCCGCGCACTAGTAGCATGCAACGCTTCCGCCGATAGTAGATCAGTGGATCCTAGTATTGATTCGCCCGTTCACATCCATGCCATCCGCCATCGTAACCGACACTTTGCTACGCTTTCGCAAGTATTTCAAAACGATTGGACGAGCATACACAGCCCGGTCGTCCACTCTCATTAATCTCTGCCGTCATCTGGTCGAGATTTCCCCTGATCCCGACAACGACCAGAATCTTCAATTGTATTCTTCAGTTATCCTATGATACGTGGTATGGGTACCTGACGCTTTTGTAGCCTTTTGAGCCAGGCAGAACACGCGTTGCGTGCGTCTCTCGGGATGAACGATTTTTCTGACGAGGCATTCGACTTGTTTCGTGGCCAGCTAGCACGATATCCCCTCCCCTCCCCACCTGAACAAGAGACCGACGAAAAGATAAATGCGTTTGAGGCTGCCTACTCGAACGACGGGGTTGCCGTTGCACGTCTTGCTCAGCTGAAAGGGAGCTTGACTCGGATTGTAACTATTTGTTACTTCGCAATATTAATTATGCTCACAGTGTATCACCAGCCTAAAGCTGTCGCAAAATTGCGCAACAAGAAAATATTCGTTATTTCCACCAGTTCACTATTACGCGATGAAAGTGCAGCGGTGCCTCGTTAGTGTCCTCGATTTTCTACCCCTTTCTAAAATCATAGGATATCAATTAGTGCAGCTAGATAATTCCACAACTCCTGATGAGATCTTGTGGAGGCTTACCCGCACAAAGCAAATTTCTCTTAAACAGAACCCCCATTTTTATCGTCAACTCCCGATAAACTCTATAGAATTTGATGCCACATTTCATCGACCACCTCTACAAGACTTTCGTCAGTTGAAGAGTAATGACACAGTTCATATAGTTTTGGACAAGTCTTGCAGACTCTTTACAAACTTACTCACAATTGGCAACATATGGCAGCCATATAGGACAGTGATTTTGAAAGGTGAATGCTCCTTCACACACTTTCTTACACACCGACCACAACTCCTTTAGATTCTCGCGGCAATTTGACTTCAATTGACGTCATCGGAAACGAGATGGAGACGTTCGGGCGACTAGATTTTTGGTATAGGCCCTCTTGCGCTGATGGACCTTCGCCGCCCGGCGTCTCACGTTATTCCAATGACGATTGCACAATTATAACTACCCAGTTTACGAGTTGGGTGCAACTAGTCCACGCTGCAGTTAAGGCCAAGCACATAGATATCATGATTCGAGGCAAACAGGCTTATCCGGGTTATCCCGCATTTGAACCGGGGAGCTGGGTGAGTCCTACGCACTGCCATCTGCAGCACCTGACTTGGACTTAACCTCTGGTTCAGAAACGACTCCACCGTGTAGTCTGACCAAGTGATTAGATCTCGAAGGCGCCCATTCGACTCATGGATATGTCCCCGCGATAAGCGTGCCATAGCCCAAGGGAGTGGCCCGGAGTGCAGTATTGTGACCTCGCTAGATAAGTCGTCTCGGATCTCGGGCTCGAGTGCGATGATATTTCGTGTCAGATCATATTCCGATTCCGATTATGTACCCACAGGCGTTCGGTGTCTGTTACTTTTCATGAGTCCTTGCAAGGCTCGCGATCGTGGTTGATCTTATCTTGTTGTAGTCCCCATACATGGTAGGGGTAGGGCGGAAAGCTTGTGGATTCAATACACAATGAGTGCCCACTTAAAATGATCGGTCAAGACATCCTGCCAGTGAGGCTATTTATGGTTTTAAAAGACTTTGCAACACTTTCTCTACTTGTAGAGCTTTATATCCTGAGTCCTGACTTTTCTAACACCACTCAAAGCTATGCAACTTTAAACTTTCCGCCTTTTCCAGCTTAAGGGTAACTTTATAAAGTTAGGAAAATAATGCGTGACTTTCCTGATGGGCCATGACTCGGCGATGCGCGTGATGGCCGCCTACCACTGGCATCTGTCTCTTTGGCATTCTCATCCCTCTCCCAGAAATGTGTCCATCTAAATATATTGGTTTGCATGTCCACTACACTCTCCAGTCTCACCTCCTTGCAGTGAGGTGAGCCGACTAGAAGCCAAAAAGTCAAAAGCCAGCCAGAAAGTTTGTGATTTTGCTAATCATCCCAATCAGGAAGCCACATTCCCACGCACTAGCATGCGACGCTTCCGCCGATCATAGTAGATCCTAGTAATTGATTCGCTCTTTCACCATGCCATCCACTATCGTTACCGACACTTTGCTGCGCTTTCGCAAGTATTTCAAAACGATTGGACGAGCATACACAGCCCGGTCGTTCACACTCATTAATCTCTGCCGTCATCTGGTTGAGATTTCCCCTGATCCCGACAATGACCAGAACCTTCAATTGTATTGTTCAGTTATCCTATGATACCCGGTACAGCTACCTGACGATTTTTTAGCCTTTTGAGACATGCAGAACACGCGTTGCGTGTGCCTCTCGGGAAGACAGAGAAGGACGATTTTGCTGACGAGGCATTCGACCTGTTTCTTGACGAGCTAGCACGATATCCCATCCCCTCCACACGCGCACAAGAGACCGACGAAAAGATCAATGCGTTTAAGGCTGCCTATTCGAAAGACGACGTTGCCGTTGCAAGTCTTGCTCAGCTGAAAGGGAGCTTGACCTGGATTGTAACTATTTGCTATTTCGCAATATTAATTATGCTCACAGTGCATTACCAGCCTAAAGCTGTCGCAAAACTGCGCAGCAAGAAAATAGACTTCGTTATTTCCACCAGTTCACTATTACGCGATGAAAGTGTAGCGGTCGTCCCTCGTTAGTGTCCTCGACTTTTTCTACTTTCTCAGGCCAAAATTAAAGGATATCATTCAGAGCAGTTAGACAATTCCACAACTCCTGATGAGATTTTGTGGAGGCTTACCCGCACAAAGCAGATTTCTCTTAAACAGAACCCCCATTTTTATCGTCAACTCCCGATAAACTCTATAGAATTTGATGCCACATTTCATCGACAGCCACTACAAGACTTTCGTCAGTTGAGGAGTAATGACACAATTCATATAGTCTTGGACAAGTCTTGCAGACTCTTTACACACCTACTCACGATTGGGAATGTATGGCAGCCAGAGAGGACAGTGATTCTGAAAGGTGAATGCTCCTTTACACACTTTCTTACACATCGACCCAACTCTTTTAGATTCTCGCGGAAATTTGGCTTCAATGGACAGCATCCAAAGCGGGATGTCTGGGCCACTCGATTTTTGGTATCGACCCTCTTCCGCTGGTGGACCTCCGTCTCCCGGCGTCTCACGTTATTCCAATGATGACCGCACAATTATAAGCACCAAGTATACGAATTGGAAAGTTCTGCTCCACGCCGCACTCAGGGCCAAGCATGTCGATCTCATGATCCGAGACATACAAGCTAATCCCGCATATAAGCCGGGCTGGGTGAGTCCTAACTTGAACCAGTGTCCATCCCCAGTACCTGGCTTAGACTTTACCTTCGGTTCAGAAACTGCTCCCCGGTGTAGTCTGACGGAGTAATTATACCTCCCAGAGGTGCTCATTCGACTCATGGATCTATCTATCTCCACCCCGCGCTTGCCATAGACTAGGAGAGCGGTGTCCTGACCTTGCTAGATAAGGCGTGGTCTCGGAGCTCGAGTGTAAGAATATCTCCTGTCCGATTGTATTCCTATTCCGATCATGCACCCACCGTGACGTTCGATGTCTTCTACTTTTCATGAGTCCTTACAAGGCTCATGATCGTTGTTGATCCTATCCTGATACAGTCATTCAATGCATATTTCTTCTATCATCCGGGTGGCAAGCTGCAATGAAGGAAACGTAGGGCCGAAAACTCGTGGGTTCAATGCCTAATGGGTGCCTACTTAAAGTGATATTTAAACACATCTGAGCGAATATGAAAATGAGGGTGGTAAAGCGGACCGGAGCTGCGCGATTCCTGGTCAAGGCAAAACCACACCCTTATGGGTGCGGGGCGTCCACAACATATTAAAAGAATCTTACGCGGTCTAGCAACTTGATCATTCCAACTAAAGGGTGGCGGAATGGAATTTTTGGATGTACAGCACTTAACATTTTATTTTAAGCGGCTCTGGCCCCCCTCCTTCCATATTAGGTGTGCTTAGATCACGTGTACATATTTTCTTAATCACATGACGATTTATTTATCACGTGTATCACACTAGGTATTTTATTTATCAGTGGTACCTTGGGCTTCTTCGGCACAGGGGGCAGCTGGCAAGGCGATGCCATGCGTGCAAGGGAGGTCAGAAGTGACGGTGGTGGCTCCCCATCCGCCCCGACCTGCTCAATGTCGGCGTCGGGGTTGTCAGTCCAGGGCGGCTTGTCTGCGCCGCTGTCTGGCACGCTGGCCTGCTCTAGGGACTTGTTAGGCTTGTGCCCATGAAGTTGCTCATATGGCGTGATGATGCCTACTGCACGCGTCGAAGACCTGTTCTTCAGCCACACAGCGTGGTGGAACACCTCTCCCCATAACATCTTGGAGAGGCCAGAATGGTGGAGCAGAGCTCACACCCGTTCGAGAAGACACCAGTTCAGCAACTGTGCTGCGTTGTATCGTGAATGGTAAGGCAGCACTCTGTTCCCTGCTCCTGAAGGAAAGTCATGAGGGCATTGCTGGTGTACTCACCGCCGCGGTCTGAACGGAAGTGGTGAATTGTGGCCCCGTGCTGTGCGCGTGCCAAGGCCGTACACACTGGTAGGCCCCTCCCAGCTCATCCTTCTCCTTCAGAAGCGTTGCCTAGGTGTAGTGCGAGACGTCGTCAGTGAAGGTTACATAGTAGTGTGGCCCACCCAAGCTGGTCACGGATGACGGCCCCCAGACGTCTGGGTGCAGTTCCTTGCAGAAGGAGGTTGTTGGCAGGGCTGACTGTTCAGGCCAAATGGCCTTCCTTATTGCCCTGACGCAGTTCCACAAGTCACTGGTGAATAGCGGAAAGTTATCGTCTATTAGCTCGACGCCTTCGATGGCACGGTGGCGGACCAGGGACCAGGGACCAGGTGGTTGGGTGTCGACTTCTATATAAGTGTCCTGGAGCGGCGCTGCGTCTGCTTTTGGCCATATTTTCTCTTTTTTTAATTTTAAAAAGCTCACCCCCGGCTCGGAATCCCCCGTTCCGCCACCTCTAGCTCTCTCCTCCCCCTTGCAGCCATGCTCCTTGAGCTTGAGCTGAGCCGATGCAAAAAAAATAAAAAATAAAAACAGAAAGCTTGTGATTTTGCTAGTGATCCCAATTAGGAAGCCACGTTCCCGCACCGCGCTCTAAACATGCGACCCTTCACCGCAGATCCTACTTAGTACTATCGGTTCGCCCTATCACCACCAATGTCATCCACAATCGTTACCGACACTTTGCTACGCTTTCGCAAGCATTTCAAAGCGATTGGGCGAGCATACACAGCCCGGTCGATCGCCCTCATTAATCTCTGCCGTCATCTGGTTGCGATTTCCCGTGATCCCGACAACGACCAGAATCTTCAAAGGTATTGTTCACTTATTTTATGATATGTGGTATGGGTACTTAACGGTTTTGTAGGCTTTTGAGACGTGCAGAACACGCGTTGCGTGTGCCTCTCGAGATGAATGAGAAGGACAAAACTCACGATTCTGCTGACGGTGCTTTCGACCTCTTTCGTGAAGAGCTAGAACGATATCTCATCCCCTCCAAACCCGCACGAGATACCAACACAAAGGTCAATGCTTTTAAATCTGCCTACTTGAAAGACGAGGCTGCCGTTACACGTCTTGCTAAGATGAAAGAGAACTTGAATTGGAAGGTAAAAATTTGTTACCTCGCAATGTTAATTGTGCTCACAGTGTATCACCAGCATAAAGTTGCTGCAAAACTCCGCAGCAAGAAAATATACTTTGTTATTTCTACCAGTTCGCTACTACGCGATGAAAGTTTAGTGGTCATTCGTTAGTGTCCTCGATTTTCGTACCCCTTTCTAAATTATAGGATATCATTTAGAGCAGTTAGATAATTTCACAACTCCTGATGAGATCTTGTGGAGGCTTACCCGCAAAAAGCAAATTTCTCTTAAACAGAACCCCCATTTTTATCATCAACTCCCGATAAACTCAATAGAATTTAATACCGCATTTAATCGACAACCACTGCAAGACTTTCGTCAGTTGAGGAGTAATGACACAGTTCATATAGTCTTGGACAAGTCTTGCAGACTCTTTACACACTTACGCACAATTGGCAACATATGGCAGCCATATAGGACAGTGATTCTGAAAGGTGAACGCCCATTCAGACAATTTCTTACGTATCGACCACAATTCTTTTAGATTCTCACGGCAATTTGATTGCAATGAACGGCATCCGAAACGAGATGTCTGGGCCACTGGATTTCTGGTATCGACCCTCTTCCGCTGGTGGACCTTCATCGCCCGGCGTCTCACGTTATTCCCGTGATGACCGCACAATTATAAGCACCCGGTATACGAATTGGAAAGTCCTACTCCACGCCGCAGTCTGGGCCACGCACGTCGATCTCATGATCCGAGACATACGAGCCGATCCCGCACTTGAGCCGGGCTGGGTGAGTCCTAACTTGAACCAATATCGTCCCTAGTACCTGACTTAGATTTGGTTCAGAAACTGCTCCCCGGTCTAGTTTGACCGAGTAATGGTACCTCTCGTAAGTGCTCATTCAACTAATGGATCGATCTATCCCTGCCCCGCAATAAGCTTGTCATAGACCAAGGAGAGCGATGTCCTGACCTTGCTATATATATAAGCCGTTGTCTCGGGTCTCTAGTGCTAGAATATCTCGTGTCGAATTGTATCCCGATTCCAATCATATATCCACCGTGACAGTGTAATACAGGTGTTCGATGTCTTCTATCACGAGTCCTTGCAACGCTCATGATCATTGTTTATCCTGTCGTGTTGTATTGTAGTCATCCCATGCATATGTTCTACCATCCCGGTGGCAAGCTGCAATGAAGGAAAAGTATGGCCGAAGATTCGTGGATTCAATGCCTAAGTACTGTAATCTTGGGCTATATATCCCCCCTGCCCCTAAAGCCCTTCAGCTTTAAGGGGTGGTACGATCAATGCAAGGTAAATAAGCGATCGGAAGATAGTGAAACAAGTCCGAAAGTCGTATATTGCACGCCATGTGCATGGAGTGTAAAGTGATCCAACGAGCCTCGGTCTCCCCAGTCCGCATGGTGCATCGGACGCGCAGCCGCGGAGTCCTCGGATCTCAACAAATAATAGAATCGTTCCTTTAATTCCTTCCAACAGGTACTCGTGGATCTTGACAGGTGCAGTGGCCATTCTGCCCGGGAGAGCGAAGGTCAATTACAACAAGGCGGTTGCCTCCCACAACACCCATTAGAGGTAACTCTCTAGTCAAAAACAACAAAGTAAAGCACGTCACTTCAAGGAGCGCATATATAATATATAGCACATATAGCGGGTACAAGCCATCAAATATCAAAAAAAAACTACTGCACCAAAAATTGGTTGTAGCTGACCGTACTGCCTGTTATGTCGTAATGAAAAGTGCTACAAAGATTAGCGGCGAAGCGTGCTTATAGGCCCTATCATCTTACACATTCTCGGGCAACGGTTGGTTCGTCATTCAGCATCCTTGTTTGCTATGTTCACCTGTCAGCGATGTTCTGTACGCGCAAGGGCACGAGCTCAACGCCTAGCATGTTCGCCACCCTGATTGAAAACCTGAGATCCGCATCAGTAACAAGTGCTCCAGTCACTTCTCCAGCCTCAATGCAGTTTTAGGGGTTTAGGGCCCACGGATTGAGCGTTTATGATAAATCTATTCAAAATCTCCTTGTCACTAACACTAGCAAAGTTCACGGGGGAAGGTGGTATCGTTGTAGGGTAGAATAAGAGCAGTACATGGGGAGTCCTCGTTGGCTAGGCAATCAACTCGCCTCCAAACATTTCATCAACCGTCACCGATTACTCACTTCGCAGAATAAGGTGAGAGCGCACACACCTGGTCATAAGCAAGTGCTTTAGCCTTGTGAGAAACGGGACGGAGGTTGAACCCATTGTCGGTGGCGTCCGCAACCGTGATTGTGGGTTGTGGGCCTTGAGTGAAATGAAGTGATGCAACGGCGGAACGACTAGTCTGGTTGGGCTTCAAGACATATCCGTGGTCTCGGAAGTAGACACGGTTGTTGAGGCTGACCAATAGGGTGTTGGAATACCTTATAAAATAGTGAGCACTGGCTGGTACGTTGCATACAATACATTAATCACAGTTTCCCAATAATTGAAGCTCTTGTGGATATCAGCAAGGGCGAGGCAGGCATCTAGGAAGGACGTACGTGAACACGTAATATATCTCTTTCTGTTAAGACAGCCGAATATGTCAGAGGAAGAAATGTATGTTGACTTAACTAAACCTACAGGGAAGGCGTGATAAAGTATGAGAGAAGTGATGGCCACGCTGGCTTTACGTGAAGTAAGACACGCGTCGGATAGCATTTGTGGGGATATATATACCTGTAAGGGTATTCGTTTCGACAATGACACGCACGACGCGTACCAATACGTAGTTAGAGAAACGACCATCGCCACGCGTTCGAGCCAACTGCGAGAAAAGTATCAGCTGACATGTTATGAGTAAGACAGGGGAAGATCACAAACAAGTAGCATCATTGAGCAGGCGATTAGGATATCCGCCGATGCACTCCCGGCCGACCAGAACTAACATTGGAGTTTATCAGCTAGTGCGGTGATCTGTACGGAAGAATATATGTACATATAGAGCTACCTTGGAAACCGCATAGCTTCCGACCATGAGTGACTGGGCCATGCGGTAAGTATTGCTGTCGGTACTGGTGTTCAAAGAGATTTGAACACGACTTGCCTTGATCCCGCCCCACAAACACCCGATTGCTTGAATCACAGAACACTTTATCCAGGCAGAGTCAGGGAGTGTGAGAAGTGAGATGCGATACACGAACGATGGCGATGGCAGCGGAGCACCACCAAGATCGTTTGTCCAGGGTCCAAATTCGATGGCAGAAGTATAGCTGAACGAGGGTTGCAACTACTGCATGGATCAACGGGATATCTATGGGAGCGAAATGAGACTGTCTGAGGCGTTCCACGTTGCCAAATCCATCAATGAACCAAAAATAAACATCCGAGGCAGTCAGAATCGTTTGAACGGTTTCCAGTACAAAGGTGATGTATGCTGTTCTACTTGTTCGTCACTTTGTCGGGAGCGCCGACAGATCTCGAGCACTCACCAAGGGCTTTTATGAATCGTCGGTCGTCTGGGAAATTGTAGCTATATACATCTGTGCATGGGTTATTTAATGAGAGGGCTGGACTCGAAATAACATCCTTACAAGTCTGGACACAAAGAACGCCATACAGCCCCCAATTCGCAAGAGGGCCGAAGAGCTTGTGTGTGTTGTTATGAACATGAGTTGACTCAACAGATAGGAAGGGCAGCATGCGTACAAGGGGAGCAGCGCTGGTGAAGGGTCAGGTATAATAGAACGACGCGTCGAAATCGACGCACTGTCTGATAACTTCGGAGTTCGATGGTGAGCTGGCCATCAGAGCAGGAAAGACGCAAAAACCAACAAGCGAGGGAGAGAGAACGACTGATGCGCGGGGGAAAATATATAATGTTCGCGTAGACAAAACGTTACCGAGAAAATAGGGTAACTCAATGCCAGCGTTCCGAATTATTAGATACACAGTTACGATACACAGTTACTGGCCCTTCGCGATCGTCAGGATGATAACGACATCGGCTCGAAGTGTAGCAGAATCGAGGCACAGAAGGAGTCGAGATACAGGTAGTATGAGCTGCGACCCGCGGCACCAAAAAAATTCCATGCGCTCGTTAAAGTATCTCGGCTAAGGGGGGGCGACAGGACCGTATAGTGGAAGTGGAAAGCACGAGTAGAAAGCTTGAAGAGCAGAGCTTGAGAATGCCCAGAACCGAATATCAGGTCTCTGGAATAAACACACTAAGTTGCAAGGCATTGCACTGCCGAAGCAACTGAAGATGGAGCGATCAGGCGTGAGAAGTGATGTCGAATCTTCGAACGAATTTCAGTAATACCTTGTTATTATTGGAAAACTTCCCGGGAAAACGATTCTCCGAACCTAGTGAAAACAGCGATTAATATGCAGTGTCACCAGGGCTCGACGGTTACGAGCTACGTGCCGACCCGTCGAGCTCATATGTTGACCCTCAGACGGACGGGTACGGGCCGGTTTTGACCCGCACATAAGTTAGCGGCCGTATCGGCCGTGCTGCGACGGTTAGTCAAAGTGTCCCCCGTCCCCCTACAGTAGGTATTTTTTTAATGGCTCTTTCCTTCTCTTTCCAACTAAATGATGTTTATTTAGGTTATAGCTGTGTTACAGACAACGGCTAAACAATACACTCATGCCACTGCTGCAAGCAGGGTGGATAACAGAAATAGGAATGATGACGATGAGCAACATCAGCAGATCAGTGGAATGACAGAACAACAATGGAATGGTGACTGACGACTATGGGGTGATGAGAATGAGGGAAACTGAACAAATAAAAGGCCCGAGAGACACACTCATTTCTGTCACTATGTAGACCAATATAACTTTTTTTCTCTGTCCCCTCCTTAATTTGCTTGTGAGCCACTTAGGGATGGGTGAGTAGTAAGTGATTATCTAGAGGCGGGGTCAGGGGGTCAATTTGGGGTTCGATATTACCAAAGCCGGATAACCTAATTAAGAATCCACGCCACGCACCCTAGTATGCGACGCTTCTGATATGCAGTCCACCACCGTTACCGACACTCTGCCACGCTTTCGCAGGAACTTTAAAACTGTCAAACGAGCATATACAACCCGGTCCATCACCCTCATTGATCTCTGCTGTCATCTGGTTGAGAAATACCCTAACCAGGCTAACCCTGACAACGACCAGAAGCTTCAATCGTATTGTTCACCATCCTATGATACATGATACCACCTTACACTTTTGTAGGCTTTTGAGCCTCGCCGACCACGCCCTCCGTGCAGCGGTAGAGCAATCTAATGCTGCAGACTCGGCATTCGACATTCTTCGGGATGCGCTAGCAAGATATCCCCCCATACGAGAGAGCCGCGACAAGCACACCGCGTTTATCGAAGCCTACTCAAAGGATGAGGCTGCCGTTCAATGGCTCACTAGGCTAAATGGGAAAGTGAATCACATTGTAAGCATTGCTACCGCCCAATTTTCATAGTGTTCATAGTGTATCACTAGCGTGCAGCTGTCACAGAACCGCGCAACAAGAACATAGACTTTGTCATTGCCACTAGTTCACTACTACGCGAAGACGGAAACTCAGTGGTCGTCCATCGTTAGTGTCCTCATTTTCCCTGCGACTTTCTAAAATTATGGGATGTCATTTAGAGCGTTTAAGCGATTCCACAACTCCTGCAGAGATCTTATGGAAGCTCACCCGCACAAGGCAACTTTCTCTTAAACAGAACCCTTATTTTTACCATCAATTCCCGACATTCCCTGGAGAATTCGATGCCTTATTTCACCGGGAACCACTACGATACTTTGGCCACTTGGAGAGGAGAGACACAGTTTATGTAGTCTTGGACAAGTCTTGCAGACTCTTTACACGCTTACGCACAATTGGCAACGTATGGCAGCCAGGTTGGATAGTGATTCTGAAAGGTGAATGCTCCTTCACACTTTCTTACACGTCAACCACAATACTTCTAGATTCTCGCGGAAATTTGGTTTCAATGGACAGCATCCGAAACGAGATGTCTGGGCAACTGGATTTCTGGTATCGACCCTCTTCCGCTGGTGGACCTTTGTCTTATTCCAATGACGATCATACAATTATAAGTACCCAGTATGCGAATTGGATGGTACTACTTCACGCCGCAGTCTGGGCCACGCACGTCGATCTCATGATCCGAGACATACAAGCTGGTCCTGCAGTTGAGCCAGGCTGGGTGAGTCCTAAGTTGTGTCATCCCCCGTACCTGACCTAGACTATATCTCTGATTTAGAATACACTCCCGGCGTAGTCTTACCGAGTAATTAGATCTCTCAGAGGCACCCATCCAACTTATGGATCTATCCCCACGATAACATTGTTATGCCTCAAGAAGTCCTGTCCTTTTCTTATGGCCTTTTTTCTCACTGCTAGATATAAGTCGTGGCCTCGGATCTCGGGTACGAGAATCGTACGTGTTACAACCTATTCCGCGATTATATACCCGCAGTGTTACGGAGACGTTCGATGTCTTCTACGTTTCATGAAACTTTGCTCATGATCGTAGTTGATCCTATTGTGTAGTCGTCATCTCAGCCTATGTACTAGTACCGTGGACCGTGGTTGCAAATTCAAAGCCTTACCGTCCCCTCCGCTCACGTTTTAGCTTTGCGCCATTCATTAAGTGGCACTGAGTGCTGATTCCCGAAGCGGTCAAGGGTGGCCGCCCATGACTGGGGTAACAGCAGGCCTTAAGGCCCAGTGAAACATGGCTATTCTATTCTATTTTCCTTTGTTTTCATTGATTATTTTCGATTATCGGGGCGCCAGTCTAGATTTGCGGGGTGAAGCCGGGCATCGCCGAGGATCGTATTCCATCAATTGACATCAACTGAGATCGACGTCGCGGACTTTTCACTGGGGGTCAACGTTAACGCGTTAACGGTCAACCGGTCAACTGCGAGAAGCCGTCTTAGCTTCCCAAACGACAACTTGCTCCTCACGTCCTTCTACAACCTCTCTGCTCTCGCCATCGTCAAACCAGGTCTTACCCATTTAGTCCTTCGAAGTACGCCGTATTCTTTATATTTCACCCTATAGTTCCCCTTTATGATTAATGCTCCCTCCTAGTTGTCATGTCGCCTTCACAGTACGAGTTTCAATACAACCCGAGTCTGCCCTCCGAGAAGGAGATCGTTGCCCACTGCGTGAAGCTAGGCCTCCCCCGCGGAACCCGCATCAACGATCCTTCTACTAACTCTGTCATTGCCTGGATCAAATGTGGTCCCAACGTTACTATCGACGAGGCGCGCACGCAGCATTGGACTGCCAATGCTCTCTGTGAGGCTGGCGTCTTAGACGTACAAGCCGCTCGCGTATTCCATGCGTTTACGGCAGAATACTACGGGTGCTCAATTGGATACATTGCAATGGAGTATATCGATGGTATAGACTGCGATTCGAACGATGTCGACCTAGCTGCGAAAGCTGTCCAGGCGTTAATCGGCCTCCGAGCTCCACCAACCGCGACACTCGGACACATCGACGGCGGCACAAGGTCCATTGTTCACTCCTTCTTTCCCGAGTGGCTTCCCAACGCCGATTACCGAACCGACCAGGACTTCTATGCTCATATTCACAATGTAAGTGTTCGCCAACGACTCAAGGTGCTATGGCAAACTCAGACCTATGTTAGATCTTTAAATTCCTGCACATCGATTTCCGTGGCGATATATCGAGCCACGGTCGATTCCTCTGCCCTTCCGATTTCAACTCGGGTAACTTCAGGAAGCGTATGATGGATGGTGGCCGGTTGGTAGTGGTGGTGTTGGATTTCCGTGCGACGTGCTTCATGCCGCTCCCCTTCATCGAGGTCGCCCTCAAGAAAGCTCGGGACAGTTTTTGTCAATCAGTTGTCGAGAAGATCACGTATCCTCATGGGCGGTCGGACGATGCAAAGGATTTACTCTCCGCCTCTGGTTCCCTTGTTCCGTACGGTACGAGACCAGTCGGTAAGCACGACTTTTCAAATTTGTTCTCACCCTCGGACTGATTTTCATCACCGCTCAGCACTCCCATTGGGCGTCAGTTCTAGAATAAAGGGTAAATGATGTGTTGGTTTACCCTATAACTTACCTTACACGAGTACTTTGGTTGGCGCTTTTTGCTGTTCTACGGGCCTTTATTCAAGTTGCGGTCTTGACATTTGATACGCGTGAATACAGTATGTAAAAATTCCCGCTAATCGCGATGCGGAATGGCTGAATAAGTGTTTAGATTTGAGCATGGAGAAGCCTTCATCACGGTCAAACCACTCGACTAGCTCTAGGAAGTCGAAGCAGACAAGTAAGCAAATCGTCAGTGGTGCTACACTGCGAGTTATTCGCATCGCAGTAGGACTGGCAAGAAAAAAAAAAAAAAGTGTAAGGAAACAAGGCTACTAACGTCCAGTACGAGGTTTCGACTTGCGCGCAACCGCAAGTCGACTCTGCTCTCTGCTACCCTTCTTGGACGACCTTGGGAACATCGCCTTGATGATCCACGAAAACTGCTTCCCGAGATCGTTGGCGGTCCTCAGATGAAGCTCGAGCCTTTCCTCGAACTCCTTGTGGACCCGATCTGTCTCGATGCGCTTCCGGTCGGCGACGTCCCGTCACGTCCGCTGTGACGTCGATACACTCCCAAGGTCGCTTGTCGCAGTGCCGCTTCAGCGCATCCCCGCGCGCAAAGAAATCCCAACAATAATCACAGAGGAGATTTGCGCGGGGTGCGCCTTGATCATGTCGCAGTCCGCTTATAATCATCCCAGTTACTGAAGTCAGCCCCCCGGCAAAGTCGACGCTTGACGATGTCGACTGCCTTCCGCTTCCAGTCGGCCAGCGTGGCCGCCATAGTGCCCGTTACTTCTCCTTCAGCCTCCTGGGGATGCTGAACAATTCGCGTTCTTCCTGCTCCTCATGCCCGTCGTTATCCGTGCTATAGATCTCCGTCTCTGGCTCTTGCTGCACCACCCCGCTGTGGTGGTTCAACGATCTTCCTGCAATACTCCCCTCAACCCATATCAGCTGGCATGGAGCAGTACCCCCACCAACACCTGCTGGACACTTGGTCCCCGCAAATGTCGATGACAAATTTCCTGCGCCCCCGCTCCGCAACCCGCAGTTGGATCCGATATTGCGATTTGTCGGAGTCTTGGAACTGCTAGTGTGTGGGCAGGAGACGATGTTGCCAGGGACGGTACCGTAGTCGCCGCGTCGAGAATGGGTCCTAAAGCTCTGGGGATACGCGCTCCGCGGGGTACCTGCCACTTCTAATGTCAGCAAAAACGAATGTGTGGCTCCCATAAGTAGGAGGGCACACAGAAGAGGACGCACACGATGCGGTTTCTTCTAGGCCAGTGTAATTGAAGGAATCAGCACCGTAGTCCGGTGCGGTGTGGACACCCCAGCTCCCGTCACCCGCCAATGATGGGGGTGCGATGTCGTTTAACTGATCTGGCATTGAGTGCCAGACAAGTTCAAAAGTCGACGCCGTCGTGGAGCCACTTGGCATGGGGACCTGCTACGTGGCTGAGCTCCTGGATTCGTGACACAAAAACACTTACACAACATGGGGCAGTTGGATACGTGGGTGAGATATTGTCTCAGGCCCACTGGCAGGGCGGATCGCCTAACTGGGATGGAACGGAACTGAAGTCTGTCAGAGCTTTAAGCTAGGTGAATACAAAAGAAGGTCAACCGGAACCTACGGGGAGGAATTTAAAAGATTCTGTAGTGCAATAAAAATACGTAAGTGTGCTCGATTGGGATCCAAGCAGGGTATGCCCACCTCATTCACGTCATCGAGATTTTTTTTGATGAAGTCTTCCATGCAGATTTGAGTGGCGGTAGGAGGAGTGAATACCACTGGGTCGGCGGCATCGATGTTGGCTGGGTTGCCAAAAGGGTCTATGCTGTGGACATCCTGTGACACGAAAACGTGGGTACGCTTTGATATTCCACACGAGACAAAGCTTACAAGGCCGCTCAGAGACGGGTGGTACATTACAGAAGAGCGGATAGTGTCCACATAATCGGACCATATCGCATTGTAGTCTTCTGGAGGGGGGATAATGCCAGGCCAAGAGACTCGAGAGAAGTCTGGCGTCGTGTGGAAAGGAAGCATGTGTTCGTGGAGGCAGCAAGTACAGGAGGTATGGGTCTTTGTGGAGGGAAAGTGCGGACCCGCCTGGTCTTTTATGAGACAGTGACGCCTGGGGGGGAGCCTCGCTCACGAATTTAGGGTCCACAGTTACCTTTGGGCACAACGACAAAGTCTTACCGAGGCCAGGCACCAGTGGCTGGCCTGGCACGCTGCCGAGGTGTTTGTCGGCCGTTTGTGGTTGCTTCGCCGAGCGTTCTCAGTGCAATTAGCGTGAAAGGCTGTTGACATCCTCAAGGCTTAACGACAAACCACAAGCGCCCCACTGTCTCCACCCTTCGAGTGGGGTTGTTTTGCTAATGCCAGAAGCGCTTCCCCGGGCCTCAGGCTGTAGATATACACTGGCACGCGCGGCGATGCGCCTTTTGGACGAACCCTCTTAGTAGCAACATTCTTGGAGCACACCATAGCAGGGTCACCAGGGGTGGTCGCTCTGTAGGTTCCTGAACAGTGTTCTACATTACCTGAGAGCGTTTTTTTCTATGCATTTCAATTCAGCCTTTCTTACAAGCGACTGAATCTAGCATCACTGTGCAACTTCAGTACCTGCACGGGAGTAAAGCAAACACAACACCGAGTTTTGATCAAGCTGACAAGCTCTGAACGTCGAACATGTGACTCGGGATATCTACGCAACTGGTATATTGTGTATACGTAGGCAGAGCGGAAGCGCGAAACGAAAGAGCACTAACCTGACGAGAAAAAAGAAATCGTACTGTAAAAAGAAACTTGTAAGGTGACGGACACAAGAACTAAGCCATAGAGATGAATTTGAAAAAGCTGTTGCCGGACGAGCCCGGCGGAAAGTAACACGGGGGGTATACTGTATGTTCCTCAAGCTGGATTCGCCTTCACTATCTACAATCACAATAATATTTGATACTGCATCGCCCGAGAGGCGAGAAAAATTGCTGTAACTGCTGTGAATTTGCAACAAGCACTTCGCTGGAAACTTTGGCTGAAAACGGGGGTGGTGACAAAATGACCTGGTATCATGATAGGAGGGGCAGTGAGTGACGAGATCCGTGCTGTGTAGCAGGGCAACAGTGCTACTGGGTGGGAGGGCGAGGGACAAATGAGGAATGGGTGTCGAAGCTTCCAGTGTAGGACAAGGTTCAAACTCCGAGTTGGCAGTAGGCGAACGGGTGGGTTGTCAGCAGAACGTTGTGTTGCGACGGCAGTCACTGGATTTGATGAAGTAGTAGTAGGGTAGTTATTTCAGAATTG